>SJYA01000276.1:547392-629428 GCA_006410615.1 Neotragus moschatus
CTCTGATGCTGGAAGAGATTGGGGGCAGGAGGAGAAGGGGACAACAGAGGATGAGATGTCTGGATGGCTTCACTGAGTCGATGGACGTGAGTCTGAGTGAACTACAGGAGTTGGTGATGGACAGGGAGGCCTGGCATGCTGCGATTCATGGGGTCAAAAAGAGTCAGACACGACTGAGTGACTGAACCGAAGTATAGTGACTTTTCTAGACCAGGCATGTGGGTGCAATGAAGAAATGAGAAAAGAGGAGAGAGATTCAGGGAACAGCATAAGAAGGACACAGCAAACTGTCTTATAGAAACAGTAGTTTCAGCTTCAGAAACTCATGTATGTGAATTTTCATTATAATGATTTTTAAATATTTTAAAATCATAGTTTTGAGGACCATTTAATGACCTTGGGAAAATTATAATATAAGGTTCAGCATAAGAAAATGAAAATACTAAACTTTAAATATTAAATATGTTTCTTTCTACACACATATGTTTCTGCATACTTATGTACTTGTAATCCACATGTGTCTGATATTGATATTAATATATATTTATATGGTAACTGCTAGTCTCCATATATATATGTAGAGAGAGCATTTAAAAATACTGCAAGATAAAAGCTATGATATCAAAATGTTACAAGTAATTATTACTCAGCCATTCAGTAACTGGTGTTTTGTATTTTCTAATGTTTTGTAATGCATACATTTTCTAAACTGAGCATATGCTATTGTGTTCTTTTTATAAATGGAAAAATGTAAAAACATTAGTGGTTATTTAACAGTTTCCCCCAAATTAATAATAATAATTATGCCTCTTATATTGTATGTATTTCCCAATTCTCTCAAGAATTTATATTTTCATTACTGTTTTGAGACAGAAAATGGAGCTCCTCTCTAGATAAATTTTTTATTGGAGTATAATTTCTTTATAATAACATATTAGTTTCTGGTATACAATGAAGTGAATCAGTTATATGTCTGCATATATCCCCTCTCTCTTGGACCTACCTCCTAATATCTCCCCATCCTACCCCTCTAAGTCATTGCAGGGCACTGAGCTGAGTTCCCTGTGCTGTATAGCAAGTTCCTGCCACCTATCTGTTTTATACATGGTAGTGTATATATGTCAATAAAAGATACAAATAACATCCCAAGGAATCCCCATAAGGTTATCACCTGACTTTTCAGCAGAAATTCTTCAGGCCAGAAGGGAGTGGCAAGATATATTTAAAGTGATGAAAGGGAAAAACCTACAACCAATATTACTCTACCCAGCAAGGATCTCATTCAGATTCTGGGAGAAATCCAAAGCTCTACAGACAAGCTAAAGCTAGGAGAATTCAACACCATCAAACCAGCCTTATAAAAATGCTAAAGGAAATTCTCTAGGTGGAAACATTAAGAGTAGAAAAAGACTTACAAAAACAAACTTAAGATGAATTGGGAGATAAATATATGTATTTTTTTAAATGTGAGCACTTGAGATACAGAAGCATCAAGATCTTGAAAATAATGTGAACTATATTTAATCAAACCATGATAGAGAAACAGAAATATAACTGAACTATTAATTACTCAGCCATTAAACATTCTGATGTCATTAATAGTAGATGCTGTTAGAGGGACACATGGGTATGGCCAATGAGCTAAGAAGTTGTCCAACAGAGATTGTGGCTTGTGCATGGGTGGGACAGGGCACTGTGTTGCTCTTTGCCAGTAAAGAGCATGAACCACAACCAAGTGTGGCTGATGGAAAACCTTTCTGGAGCCTTTTCCTCAGAGAGCCCTGTTTCAGCATTTACCACATATCCCAGAAAAGCTTGACCTTTATTCTGCTGAACACCCAGCAGGGTGAGGACATCATGTCTCTCACTCTGGCAGACAGGCCTTGACTCCAGGGACACAGTAAATTCCCAAAACCAGAAACAGGAGAAGGTCAAGATACTGAGATAAAAACAGAAACTGTGTGCACATTGCAACCTCTGAGAACGCCTAGCCAGCAGGATGACTGCAAGATTCTGGTGAGGCCTGCTTAGAGCCAGACAGCCTGTGACATCATTCCTCTGCCTTTCCATGATCCTTGGTGTCCAGCCAGGAGCTGTCATAAGAAGGCTTTTACATATATATATATATATATATATATACACATATACATATACATATATATATATATTGAGAGAGAGAGAGAGAGAATAGCTCAAATTAGCCAAGTGCTGAGGGTTTGTGGTGATCTGGCTATGTTCAGTTCAGTTCAGTTCAGTTCATTTCAGTCGCTCAGTTGTGCCCAACTCTTTGCAACCTCCATGAACCGCAGCACACCAGGCCTCCCTGTCCATCACCAACTCCCGGAGTCCACCCAAACCCATGTCTATTGTGTCAGTGATGCCATTCAACCATCTCATCCTCTGTTGGCCTCTTCTCCTCTTGCCCTCAATCTTTCCCAGCATCAGGGTCTTTTCAAATGAGTCAGCTTTTCGCATCAGGTGGCCAAAGTATTAGAGCTTCAGCTTCAACATCAGTCCTTCCCATGAACACCCAAGACTGATCTCCTTTAGGATGGAACTGATTGGATCTCCTTGCAGTCCAAGGAACTCTCAAGAGGCTTCTCCAACACCACAGTTCAAAAGCATCAATTCTTCAGTTCTCAGCTTTCCTTATAGTCGAACTCTCACATCCATACATGACCACTGGAAAAACCATAGCCTTGACTAGATGGACCTTTGTTGGCAAAGTAATGTTAGGTCCATGGTAATCAAAACTATGCTTTGCAAGGATATTTTGCAGCTGGTAGATTGAGATACCATGACTTATGTGTTCAATAAATAATAGAAACTAGACTTCTGCTTCTTTACCTAGACTTGCTTAAGGAGAAGAGGTGGCTTCAAGCCAGAGAGCAGGGGAAAAGGGCATTTGTGGAGGGCAGGGGAAACACCAGAACATGTGAAGTTACTTGATCGAGGACAACAGTATATCTTCCTGCTATAACTCGAACCTGTTTGGAAAAATCCATAACTGTCTTGCCATCTGAGTGGCAGCTGTATAGGGATGTTACTATAATTCTGAGCAACATAGAAATGGAAAAATCCACATATAAGTTGGGGCCAATGAAGTGAAAAAGGAATTAAAGGGATTCTTGGGTGGTGATTGGGTCAGAATGTGGCCACCAGGGCCTGTAGGGTTTCCTATCTAAGATGCTAAGAATAAGGTTTAAGGCAGTCAGGGGAATAGAATCAAAGGCACTGGACAGGAATGTATAGCCAGGTGGTTTATGAGCACTGTCTTTCTGCTCTGTCCTATGTGTTTTTCCCTGATTACCTCAAAGGGCACTTCCTGCCCTTTTTTCTGCTCCAGTAGTCTTTTTGCCAGAGTTGCCCTTTGCCACAGGGGTGGGTATTCACACGTGGAGAGATGGCCACAGCTCCCTGTGGCCCATGGCAACAACATGACTGTGACCCTGTTCTATGGCCAACTGGCTCTCATCCAGCAGCTCCTCAGCCTGGAAGTTTGTCCCAGACACTTTGTGGAAAGCTCCCACAGTTTACCCAGGGGAGGACATCCAGAAGTGGCCACCTTTTAACGTGGCAGAGGACACTGCTGTGTGTTTAAACAGGACATCTCTACCCAGGTCCCAGGGTACCATTCATTTGAGAAGCATCTGCACACAATGCTAATATTGGCAAGGTATCTGTAAAGCTAACTCAGGTACTCAATCATGTTAAGTGGACAAGTCAGATCCTTAAGATTTCTCCCAGAGCAATGCACGGAGAGAAAAGGAAAGGTTATGCCAGTGACTGAAACAAAAGTCAACCCAATGCCCTTTCAGGAAAAAAAAAAATTAGGCAGATGAAGTATTATAGTGGGTTTTTGTTATTGCTCTTCAGCCGCTAAGTCATGTCTGAATTTCTGGGACGCCATGGACTGCAGCACGCCAGGTATCCCTGCCTTCACCATCTCCCAAAGTTTGCTCGAACTCATGTCCATTGGGTTGAAGATTCATCCAACCATTTCATCCTCTGTCACCCTCTTCTCTTCCTGCCCTCAATCTTTCCCAACATCAGGGTCTTTTCCAAAGAGTCGGCTCTTCACATCAGGTGGCCAAAGTATTGGAGCTTCAGCTTCNTCACCATCTCCCAAAGTTTGCTCGAACTCATGTCCATTGGGTTGAAGATTCATCCAACCATTTCATCCTCTGTCACCCTCTTCTCTTCCTGCCCTCAATCTTTCCCAACATCAGGGTCTTTTCCAAAGAGTCGGCTCTTCACATCAGGTGGCCAAAGTATTGGAGCTTCAGCTTCAGCATCAACCCTTCCAATGAATATTCAGGGTTGATTTCCTTTAGGATTGACTGGTTTGATCTCCTTGCTGTCCAAGGTTCATCACTATCTCTGTGTGCCTCCTGCCTGTTTATTGGTATCACCCTTCAGTGTCCCTGCTTAGTGGCTACTCTGCTTTTCTAAGTCTTCCTTGCTTTTCTCTCTCTGAAGTTTGCATACATAAGTGACTCCCTTACATACACGATTGAGCCATTCTGGTCTTGGCTAAAGATTTTACATGGATGTTGCTCTCAACCAGATATCTGCCCATTATCTTTGCCCACATGAAAAAAGCGAGACATCCACATGACATGGCAAGTTCTGGACGTCCCTCCGCTCTTGTGACCCTGACACTGGGAAGCAGGGGCTATGGCCTTCACAGACTCTTCTTTTCATAAGCTGTAGAGTTATATTGAGCCTAACTCTGACAAAGGGCTCTAAACACACTGTCGTTTTGTTCTGCACCTTCAAAACGAAATCAAAAACAAACTATGAATTAATATTTGGCTATTTTACTTAAATTTCGGAAGCACTGTCATCCCAAAAAAGTTTCTTGATCTTAGATGGAGTTTGCCAGCGGATTTTGCTGGAAATTCATGATTGCATTACAAGCTATTATTTTTCGAAAACAGTCACTGTATTTTGCTCAGTGTTCCTTGAAAGTTCACAACAAATGTCAAGTCTTTACAGTTTCCATTCATAACTCAAGAGCTTCTGTAGAAACTGCCCACGTTCAAGTTTTCCTTCAGTGAGAGATATTTTCTCTATTGGAGTTTTCAACCATTCTCACAATTAATTTTTGCTGGTGGATAAACTGGATTCTTTTCTTATAACATGTTCATTGGCCTTTGTATGGGTGCATTACCGGTGTCCCTGATTGTTGTTTCACCATAGCCTTTATTTCTACCTGCCCTATGCCTGCCCCAAACTCAGCCCCACAGAGACACCTACCGCCCCAGTCAATCTGAAGGAAAGGGCTGGTCTCAGATCCTGCTTCAGTTCACCCCACACTTTGAGCCCCTGAAGGAAAGGTGCTCTGAAAAATGTACTTGATAACCTCCAGCCTGTGCCCTCAAGGAGGCTTAGAGTCTGGTGGGAGAGAAGACATGAAAGTGAGTTTAACAGCGGAGAGAATCAAAAAGAAAGAAGGCCAGAGGGAATGCTGAGTGTAGGAATAGCTTCTCTGTTGGTTCTAAAGTGGGCTTTGTGACTTGGGCAGGTGGGGGCCTGACTTTGAACCCCTCTAAAGAGCATAGTGGTTGTTGAGTCTGCTACTTGGATGGCAGGAAAGGTCTGATAGAGGAATCTGAGTCAACCTCAGAGCAGTAGATTGTATCCCAGTTCACAGTTTATTAATATAAATGCTTTCCCTGGTTTCTGGTGAGGGATAAACTTCATTAATGATAGTGATAATAGCTCATGTTATTTTTATTTACTTACACTCCAACTTTTAAGGGCTTCTCTTGTAGCTCAGTTGGTAAAGAACCTACCTACAATGCAGGAGACCCAAGTTTGATTCGTCATTTGGGAAAATCACCTGGAGGAGGAAATGGCAACCCACTCCAGTATTCTTGCCTGGAGAATACCATGGACAGAGGAGCCTGGCAGGCTATAGTCCATGGGGTTGCAAGATTTGGACAGGACTTAGCAGGTAAACCAGCAACAACTTTTAATACAAAACTTGAGATAGCTGGTGAACTATGTGAATGTTTCTCTAGTACTGATGATGCTAAACAATTTGAGTGGCTTCTTTCTTATCTTACTCTTTCTACTCAGGTTGGGCCTAATCCCTGACATGACATTCCTGCAGATATTTGAGAAAATCAAGAGAATTTTGCCTAACTTGTCCCTTCCTTCCAACCAGGACAGATTTACTTCTAGATCTCTCTCAACATTAATCTGAAAGTTTAATAGGAAAATTAGCTTCTTCCAATAAACTGAGTGCAGGAAACTAGGCTTATGTTGTCCTGACTTCTACTAGAAAAGAAAAACCACAACAAAAACAAATCAAACAAAACCTGTATAAAAAACAACCCTGCAGGTGGAGAACTGTGTTTTAACAATCTAGAGCTTTCCTCTGCAATGCAGGAGAACTGAGTCAATCCCTGGGTTAGGAAGATCCCTTGGAGAAGGGAATGGCTACCCACTCCAGTATTCTGGCCTGGAAAATTCCATGGACTTCTGTACAGTCTATGGGGTTGCAAAGATTTGGACATGACTTAGCAACTTTCACTTTCACTTTCCTCTCCTCTCTAAGAGCCCAAAGCCTGTGTAAAAGCAACTCTTTTGTCCCTTTCCTGTTTACCCAATTCTGTTCCCCTCTAACCTTAAAGAACCTAATTATAGGAACAAAATCACCAGGCAATTTAATCTAACTCCTGACTTCTATCCTTCTGAATGCACCCCATGCCTTGTCTAACCTGTTGATTTTTTTCCTGGATAAAGAGAAGTAAGAATAAAGAATGAAGTAGTTAAAGAATGCCTAGCTCTCTACCCACCACCAGTCCCCTGAGGAATCCTGAAGGCAGATCACAGGGACAAGATTACATTTGAAGAGTTACCCAGTCTGCATTCAACGGAAAAGAATGCAGAACCTCAACCACCTTCTTTGATGATTCACTGAGATTCTCCCTCTCTTTTTCCCCCTTTAATAATGGTCACGGCTAAGCAGAATGTTGGGAGCTGGTCTCAGGACACAAATCCCCCTTCCCTCCAGATTGGCTTTATTAAAGCATCATTTCCTTCTATTGACACTTGCCTCTCCAGTATTGTCTTTTTAGCAGCAAGCAGCTGAATCTGAGTTTTCTGATATAAACATGCTCTTTCCTTTGTTCACTTTTCTATATAAACTTTTGGAAAGGACTAAAGAGTACCATCTATACTACACTGTGAACTATGATCGTAGCATCCAGTTCACTACTCCTTGATATGATTAATAATTTCTACTGAGAAAACTTCTTTTGGGAGAGGAGAAAGAAACCAATAATCATGGGCTAACATAGAGAAACACTCCACAGAGCAGGGCCTTGTTTAATCTTCACAGCAGTTTATGAAGATAGTGGTGTTCTCTGCCTCTTTTACAGCAGAGAACTAACTCATCTGTGTTGTACATCCAGAAAAGGCTGAGAAACATTAGAATGTGTTCAATCTCCTCTGTCCTGGCTCACTTTCCTCTAGTCCTCCCTGATTTCCTCCCTCTTCCCTTCCTTCATTTTTGCCATAAATGTGATTTGACTGTCTGCTTTGGCCTTGCATCATTTGGGATCTGCCTTTTCATTCTTCAACAAGTCTCAGGTGTCAACAACCAACACATTGAGAGGAAGGTAGTTCTTGGTGTACCTGATGTTTCTGGACTTTTGAAATTACGCAAGGAGTGGCCCTGTTACACTGAAGAGTAACTCTGACCCTTCTGGAAGCAGCTTGGCTGTCCCTGAGGTTCCTATCTAGACAAACCTTTGCCACATGCCTAAGGAGAGGTGAAGAGAGGCAATCTAAGCTTCAATTCCCGTGATTGTTTTCATAATCCTAGGGAAACTATGTGGTAATGAAATTACTTCTTCTACATAAAACTTTCTACCTTGTGCTTATAGCATTTTTTTTTTTTTTGAGAAAAGCTTTTTATTTGCTCCTTTTTCCTCTTCAGGAATTTTAATACAGCATTGAGAAAAATGGTAACCTTTAAAAATTATTTTGTGTTTAACTTGACAGCTCCAAATGATAAGCAAAGTTGGAATTTACAAGTAAAACTGGACTCTGTAGTGTAAGATTTTTCAGTCTTTTATGATCTAAACTTTGCAGTCACATGTGGAAATATATTAAACAAGGACCACCTCTCAAATGTTTTTGCAAGAGTATAAGCAATCTCTTTTTTCTTCTCCCTCTGGATTTTGTGTGGTTTCCATAAACTGTGAAACTTCATTTTTAAGTGAAGTTTCTTGAGTTGGAAGAGAAATGAAGAGGTTATTCCTGAGCATTGATCAGAAATCTTTTATTTTGAGAGACAGAGAGCTCTAAGAGGCATAGTTTACAAAATGGAAAGTGTTAATTTGGAGAATTTAGGGGAGAAGATGGGACAAAAACATAATATATTAAGAAGAGTGAAGAGTTTTTTTTATCTTCATAAGTACAGGAGACAAGTTGAGTTAAAATGTACATTGATGGTCCACAGTGTAGGGCATAGACCTCAGATAGAATTGAACTTCCCAGGGGCTATGTCCATGTTTCCTTGGTTCTAGACTGCCCCCATATACAAAGGACCCTATGATGTGAAAAGTAAATAAAGGAATACAAAATAGGAACCAAGTAGTGCTTGCCCTGACCACTCCATCCTGAAGGAAGCTTTGGGGAAGAAACTGAGGAAACTTTGTTAAAGGACAGAGGGAGAGTTGAGTCTCCAGCTTGTGAGCTCCTTGGGCCATCTTTCACAATGAAATGGGCTTTGTCCATGCAAATATTCTAATTGCAAATTCTCTTGTCCCATATATTCCTCTTGTTGGCCAACACTGCATGGAAAGGAACATCAAGGATTAGAAATGGTGGATTTCTCTTGTTCAGTGGCTTCTGCTAATTGGCTTTCCAGGTGGCACAGTGGTAAAGAATCTGCCTGCCAATGCAGGAGACACAGAAGATGTGAATTTGATCCCTGGGTTGGGAAGATCCCCTGGAGGAGGGCATGGCAACCCACTCTATTATTCTTGACTGGAGAATCCTATGGACAGAGGAGCTTGGAGGGCTACATTCCTAGGGTCACAAAGAGTCAGCCATGACTGAGCAACTGAGAATGTACACACTGACACAATAGTAGAGCTGCTATCATCATTAAGAATAAGTAAAAGTAGATGCCAATATGAGAACAAGGCAAGAGGGGAAATGCAACAACTAGCCAGATGCTAGCTAAGGGAGCCAAATGAGGCTTCAAGATCTCTGGCCTAAGATGACTTTCTTCTTTGAGACCTGATCAGATCTGAAGGACAGCAACGTCCATCTCCTCCTCCTTAGCCTCTTATACTGAAATCCCAAAGCAACTGAATACAACTAATTCCAAACTTTTGATTGTTAACTGTGACTTAGGCTCTTACTGACTCTAATGAGAACTGCATGTAATTATTTTTATAAAATATTCCACATGTTGCTTTCATCAGGATTATGGTACATTGGTTTTAAACAAAGGAACAGGCCATGTAATTCAATTCATGTCCTGTTTACAAACTCTCAGACATTAAGCCATAGGGGTGATGGATGATGAAGCCAAGCAGGCTAGTCACAGTCCAAATGACTGACTCTTTGGAGACTTTTGTTTGGAATATTAACAATCATGTTTCAATCAGAAAAAATGAATTCTGTGATCTGAATATATGGAGAGTCTCCTAGTCTATACTATATTCTTTTTTATACTCAGAGTCACACTCATCATCTTCTGCACAAACATTGGGTGATATGGATGAATGAGTGGGCTGGTTGTGAAAGCAACCTGCAGTTTTGGGGGTTATGTCTAAATGAAGGGGACATGTCTCATGCAGAGAGAACTAGCTGCTATACTGCTCCATAAAACTGTTCTAAAATATTCATATTTTATAAAGAAAAATTAATAATCTGAGGCTTTTAATGTAAAAAGATCCTAGATTTTAATTGTGGGAAACAATAATATATATTTTGTTATACATTGGACCACTCATGGGCCATCAGTCTGAGACTTCTCTTCTGAACTGTGTGTATTTCCAAGGTAGATATAACATTTTCTTGCTTTTTATTATTATTATTTTTTTTAGGAAGGGTATCGTTTTCAGTTTCTTGTGGCCAAGAACAGAATAGATCATTGAACATGTGTGGAATGAATTAACAGAAGACACTAATGGGTATGATGGTACAAGATGGCATGGGAATTTCCCATGTTTAGTAGGAAGTGACAGAAGCAGATAAAGATGATTGCACATTTTTTCTAATGTCCCTGATCCTACATTCTGTCATTCCTTAAGATTTTAAGTGATGCAAAGGCAGAGAAGGAGGATTGCAGACATTATTTAGGTTGGGCATCTAAAATCATTCATAAACTAGATTATTAAATGAAAATGTATTTCATATGAATGAGGCAGGGGTGGTGAGAGAAAAGTAGGCAGCTGATAATTATTTCACTAACTTGCATTTTAAAACTTTTATTTGAGTATACTTGGTTTACAATGAGGTGTTAGTTTCAGGTGTACAGCAAAGTGAGTCAGTCATGTATATACATATATCTACACTTTTTAAAATTATTTTCCCATATAGTATGACCTTGCATCTTGAAATATGAATTGTATGTCAGATACTCAGGTGAAAACTGCAAAACTATTTTCTTATTTGATCATCACAAACATTTCAGGCATTTCCATTTTAAAGAAGAAACTGTGCCAAAGAGAGATTAAGGCAACGTGTCCATAATCTTGCAGCTGTTAACACTAAACTGCATCTAAGGTACTTCCACACACAGTTTTAATTCTCCAAACGATCATGTGAGGTGTTTATCCTTATCCACATTCTGCAGAGGAGGAATAAGACCACAGAGGTCTTACCTGATGCACAAAATCATACACCATACGTGACTAGTTAAATTGAGATTAATCCTGGTCTATTGACTGAAAAAATGTGATTTTGTATTGATTGCAGTAGTTCTGCTAGACACTGTGTGTCTCATGCTGGCTTATGCATCATGTATGACATGCAGTGTAATAGAAGAAACATGCAATGCAACAGAGAACACACAGGGAACAGAGAAGTGGAAATCTAAATCCATGTTTTGTCTGTTTCTTTTGCTTTAATCACTGTGTTCTGCTGGGGCTTCCTTGATATACCTGCCTGCAATGCAGGAGGCCCCAGTTCGATTCCTGGGTTGGGAAGATCCTCTGGGGAAAGGATAAGCTACCCACTCTGGTATTCTTGGGTTTCCCTTGCAACTCAGCTGGTAAAAAATTCACCTTCAATGCGGGAAGCCTGGGTTCGATCCCTGGGTTGGGAAGATCCCCTGGAGAAGAGAAAGGCTACCCACTCCAGGATTCTGGCCTGGAGAATTCCATGGACTGTACAGTCCATGGTGTCACAAAGAGTCAGACATGACTGAATGATTTTCACTTTGTAATCTATTGCTTTTGCTTTCAGTTAAGAATGCTGCCTATAGCCTGAAATATACGGATAGTCCATTCTCAAGACTCTGACATTTAAGAGTATAGTGAAAGTGAAAGTCCCTCAATCGTGTCCGACTGTGGAATTCTCCAGGCCAGTATACTGGAGCAGGTAGCTGTTCTTTCTCCAGGGGATCTTCCCAACCCAGGGATCGAACCCAGGTCTCTTGCATTGCAGGCAGATTCTTTATCCAGCTGAGCCAGGTGGATTCTTTACCCACTAAGCCACAAGGGAAGAGTATAACAAGTTTCCACTCATATAGAGATAAAACATTGCAAAACAGATAATAACATTTGTCTTGTTGGAGGTTTACAGGAACATCATGACCTGGCTTATGTGGATGGCTGCAAGAACAAAGGATTCCTACACTAAGAAGTTTGCAACAGGCAATCATAACCCTCCCTCACTTTGCCTTTAAAAGTGCTTTGCTAAACCCTTGGAGAAGTTTGGGCTTTTTAGAAAATGAGCCATCCATTCTCCTTGCCTGGCCCTGCAGTAAACCTTTCTGTGCTCCAAACTCCAATGTTTGCTGCGTTAGTTTATTTGGCCTCACTGTGTGTGGAGCTCAGGAACTTGCATTGGGTAACAGCAACTTTATCTACAGTCAAGCTTCTCCCTGCAAAAGCTCACTATCCCACCTTTCCATCCACTCAGCAAGTAGCTTAGGAGAAATCCTGCAACCTCTCTTTCCCCAACTAAGATCTCCCTTTCCTAGTGTCACCCAGGTGAGTTTAAGAATATTTAAACTGCATCATGTAAACTTCTGCTCGAAAGCTGCCCATAGCTTCTCATCACACTTGGAATAAAATCCAAATCCATCTATGTGATTTATAGAGCGCTACATCATCTGTCCTTGCCCACCCTTCTTTTCCTTCTCTACCAGTCCCTTCTGCCCTTCCAATCACCTTGGCATTTTTACAGATCATTCAATTAACCAAACTTGTCTTAGTCTGATGGACTGCTCCTTCTGCTAAGAAATTTCTCCCTCCATATCTTGCTCCATCACTTTATTTAGATACTTGTCCAAATATCACTTCATCAAAGAAACCTTTAAAGATAACCTAAAATAAAGTACCTGAACTAACTAGAGTTCATTTCTTTTTCTCCCCCCTCCTCCTTTTTTTTATTACTTAGAGGTAGCTATAATTTTACTATATTATTTAGAGAAGCTGGGACCTGGGACTCTTTGCTGCAGTGCTTGCACCTGGGCAAATGTCTCCTTGAGCAACAAAATACAAAGAAATTATAAAAGACAAAACATACCATGCATAAGTGTGCTTGTGCAGTTGGGGCAAATTACAAATAACAAGACACACAAAAAAGCAAAAACCCAACTGCTGCTTCTGAAGAGCTGGGAGCAAAACCAGAATACAGTACATGTCACCAGCACTCAACAACACCAAAGGGGTGGACAAACCACCTAAGCCAACTTCCCACCTGATCTTTGGACTCACTCCTACCCTTACCCTATGTAAGGAATCACCTGGCCTCCCCTCAGTGGTGATCGAGCAAGCAATGGAACATGTCACTTATTCCCTGTAGCAGGGGCTCGATTAAAGCCTTGCCTGAATCTCTTGTATAGTCTTTGATCAATTCCTATTGATTAAGGAGGGCAAGAATCCTGTAATAAAATAATATTATTATCTCTGCATTTGCTTTTTGCCTGTATCTCTCACTGGAATGTAAATTTCCTGAGGGCAGGGTTCTTGCCACATTCACAGCTGTGTCTGAGTACCTACAACAGTGTCTGAATATATCTTAATTAGTAAATCTCTTTTTGTGAATGGCTGAATAACTTCAAGAATGCAGGTACTCTTTTGGCATGGATCTTAATGTTTTCAGAGCCCAAACACGAGGAGAACACTCATGTTCTGAAATCCACTGAAAACAAATACTATGGATAAACACAGACACAAGAAAAGGAATGTTTGGTTAGATTCCAGCTAACTAAGTGAAGAGAAGAACAGAGTCGTAGACCTTGGATCAGAGAATAAAAATGATTAAGCTGTAACTGTTGTCAGGATGGATTTTAATTCCTTTAAAAATGTGTGCAGAGGCAACAATTTGAAGTATAAAAAAGGAGATTTATTCTTCATGGAAGAAGAATAAAATTATTTTTCCTCCTTTCCTTTAGTTGGAAAAAATTAAAGACAAAGAGGAGATATCACAGGGAGAAAGGGCAGAGGTGTATAATCTTGAAGGCTGTTTACCAGGAGATACTAGCTTTTCTATAGAGTTGATGTAAGGGAAGAAACAACATTGCTTTCAAAATGGGAGTTTCAAGCAAAGCCAATGTCACTTTTATTGACTTTTAATGGAAGGAGGAGAATGGTGCTTGCTTGTTTAAGTAGGGTGATGGCCCCTGATAGCTAGCATTTCTGTCCTGCCTCCTATGAGAACCTTCATGGAAATCAGATTTAGACCCCCCTGTGCCTGCCTCCTTAAGGAAAGCTAATCTCATCTTTACAGTTGCAGTCAGTGAAAATTCTTAGTAGGTAGATAGATACAGTTTTCTTCCAAGTGTTTCCTAGGAAAATAACTTGGTATAAACGAAGTAACTGCATCCATGGTAACGTTTCCCAGGCCAGGAGGGAACAGATCACTGTGCTCCTTGTGACCTGCTAAGGCCAGCGTGGTGTTGTTGAAACAGCAAACATAAGGGTCGGGGATGTTCAGATGTGGTTCCTACTAGATCATGGCATCCAATTCCATCACTACATGGGAAATACAAGGGGAAAAAAGTAGAAAAAGACACAGATTTTATTTTCTTGGGTTCCAAAATCACTGTGGATGGTGACTGCAGCCATGAAATTAAAACAAAACCAAACAAAAATCACTTGCTCTTTAGAAGGAAAGCTGTGACAAACCTAGCCAGTGTACTAAGAAGCAGAGACATTACTTTGCCGACAAAGGTCCATCTAGTCAAAGTTATGGTTTTTCCAGTAGCCATTTATTGATGTGAGAGCTGGACCACAAAGAAGGCTGAGCACTAAAGAAATGATGCGGTGCTGGAGAAGACCATTGAGAGAACTTTGGGCAGCAAGGAGATCAAGCCAATCAATGCTAAAAGAAATCAACCCTGAATATTCACTGGAAGGGCTGATGCTGAAGCTCCAATGCTTTGTTTACCTGATGTGAAGAGCCAATCCATTGGGAAAGACCCTGATGCTGGGAAAGATTGAAGGCAGGAGGAGAAGGAGGTAACAAAGGATGAGATGGTTGGATAGCATCACTGACTCAATGGACATGAGTCTGAGCAAACTCTGAGAGATAGTAAAGGACAGGGAAGCCTGGTGTGCTGCAGTCCATGGGGTTTCAAAGAGTCGAACGTGACTTAGCAACTGAACAACAACAATGGGGTAGCTACTCTTCATGTGGGCGCAGGCATTTTTTTGTTGTTGTTTGAAAATAATTCTTTTGTGAGGAGGGGAAGCTAGAAAAAGTAAAACTTAATTGACGAAAAGTACTCTTTTGATAATGTATTTATATGTTCCAACTCCAGTCTACTACTACCACATCCTTCACTTCATTCAATAATTTGAATAAAAATATCCACCATTTACTGAACACTTATTGTGTGCCAAGCTAAGTTCTGTGAACATTAAGTGCATTGCATGATTTAAGATTTACCTTGTGGTTTTTTAACAGACTAGAATATGTGTATAGAGAGGTGTAAACAACTTGCCCAAGGTCATTTGAGTCAATGTCACAAGACTACAGTCTGACTCCAGAGAGGTGAACTTGACAATTCACATTTGTCCACATATTCTGGAAGCATCTGCTATTTGGGGGGATATAATTTCTCTTTATTTATTTGGTGTTCCTAGCTTTCTAAATCTTAAGACATAATTAAAGATATGTTTTAAATATCAACTCACCATGAGACATTTTCAAATCACCCTCCATCATCTGTTGAAACTGTGGATGGTTTTTGAAAGCATTTCCAAAACCTAATTATCAATATCTGTTTAGTGTTTTTCATATTTTAATTTGAGGGTGTCATAAGCCCTGACATTATTAATTCTTTGTGACCAAGGGCAGTTGACATTGGTTTGTGTTTCTCCCTGTGTCTTCAATGAATACAGAAGTCTTCTTTGAAGATTTTTGCTTTCTTTGAATTATGGAAGTCTCTTCCAACTCAGAAATGGTTGAAAAAAAGGTCAGTTTTCATTCCAATACTAAAGACAGGCAATGCCAAAGAATGCTCAGACTACCACACAATTGCACTCATCTCACACACTAGTAAAGTAATGCTCAAAATTCCCCAAGCCAGGGTTCAGCACTATGTGAACTGTGAACTTCCAGATGTTCAAGCTGGTTTTAGAAAAGGCAGAGGAACCAGAGATCAAATTGCCNGACAGAGGATGATATGGCTGGATGGCATCACGGACTCGATGGACATGAGTTTGGGTGAATTCCGGCCATTGGTGATGGACACAGAGGCCTGGCGTACTGTAGTTCATGGGGTTACAAGGAGTCAGACATGACTGATCGACTGAACTGACTGACTGAAGGTGAACATATAATGCCAGTGTATTGACACTCATATACTTGATACTTTTTAAGGTTTATTGACATCTACTCCTGTTAATGGACTGCTTCCTAGATGTCACTAGTGGTAAAGAACCAGCCTGCCAATGCAGAAGAAGCAAGAGATTTAGGTTTGATTCCTGGTTCAGGAAGTTCCCCTGGAGGAGGAAATGGCAACCCACTCCAGTGTTCTTCCCTCAAGAATTCTGTGGAGAGAGGAGCCTAGCGGGCTACAGTCTGGGGTTGAGAAAGAGTCAGACATGACAGAGCAAGCAGCATGCACTTCTGTTATTACATCATTAAATAAATGCTGAGAGCTTGCTAAGCTCTAATGGTCCTCAGAGTATGCTTCCTGCAGTTCCTATTAGCGCCAGTGTTTACATGGACCACGCTGAGCTGCCCACTTCTAACTTCTGTCCTCTCTGTTCTAGATGTTTGGATTCAACTTTTTTTTATTTTCTCCAAATTCTAGACCCATCATTACCCTCAACTTAATCTCACCTAAAGTCCTTTCCTACTCACCAGAGTAGACTGTGAGTTTGAAGTTTTACGGACAGCATTTTAATCTCAGCATTATTAGTGAAGTAGCTGAATGAATAGTAAACATATTTTTCTCTCTCTGACCTGTGTGTAAAGTGAAAATTAGGATATCTGCCTTGCAGGATTGTTATTAAGATAATTAGAAATAAACTGATGTATTAGACAGTTCAGGAAAGTTTTATCATCTCATCCTTGATCCAAGAAACAGTGTCAACTTTTAGATATTTTTGTGGTCTAAACCTCTTTTTCTTGTTGATTTTGCTGTTGTGCTGTGTTTTATATATGTATATTTCCCCACTGCATTGTCTGTGGTTATTGCAGAGGATCTCTAAAGCCTTTATGAAATTGGCAGGTAGGGTAAAACAAACAAATGAAGTCAAATAAATAAATAAAACCTTTTGGACACAAAATCCCAAGGCCTTGCATTCTGCAGTTATAGAATCTGTCCAATAATGATAATAATTTATAAATCCCAAAGAACCAACCAAGTGGGAAATGCAAAATTTAACATAGGGCTTACCTTTGCAGAGGCAATACTAATTGCAGTCATTTATGTCAACAGCTTACCATTTATACCTAATTACGATGCCTCAAAATTGCATTATGTATATCATTAGGTGTGTGTCAAATTAACTCTGTTGTAAGTTGTATTTGATTATGCCACTACTTTGTGCACCTGTACACTCAGTTTTTATAGTTTGTTGCTTATGTACCATGGTCAATTGCTTTCAATCTGAAAAAAAAAAAAAAAAAAAGCCTGTGGCAAGACAGGAAACACTGGGAGATGAAGAATAAATTACATGGCATCCACCATGCAGAAATTTGTTGTTGGGGGAAGAAAGGGACCCAGATGGTTCATCTGATGACCCAATGTTGACCTGCTCCTTCCCACTACAGCTTTGTGGTTTTTTTATTCCCATGGTGGGAATATCAATCTTTTTCTTTATTAGTTTAGGAAAGTCTAATATGGTGAAAAGACAATGTTTTGGGGAATCAGTAGATGTGACTGAAAGCTCTGCCATTTCTCTTGTGTGTGATCTTGAGACAATCTCTTAGCTGCTCATAATCTCAGCATCTTTAGATAGGAATTCTGATATCTACTTCATATGCAACTTGTGAGGATAAACAGTATCTGTGAAGGAGAGGAATATAGTCTAGTATTTGGGAAGCTCTAGATAAGGAGCAGAATCTCTTGTCCTTCTCCAAATGTGTTTATCCTTCAGAAGAAATATCCATCAAGTCTGTGGATACCCACAGAAAGAAATACCAAATGCCTACCCTGGTGGAATGCTGTGATGAGTTATATTTGGCCATCTAACAGCTACAAATCAGCAACTTATGTCCAGAATGGGACTATAATTATGAAGTATGCCAGATATAAGTGAAATATCTTCTCACAGCAGGGAAAAGAAAATAGCTATCACAGAGGCATTAACATTTGTTGAAAACGTTAACATGCCTGGTATCAATATGTAAATACTAGGCATTGTCTCTTAGCTCATCAAGTCCTTNAATCAGCAACTTATGTCCAGAATGGGACTATAATTATGAAGTATGCCAGATATAAGTGAAATATCTTCTCACAGCAGGGAAAAGAAAATAGCTATCACAGAGGCATTAACATTTGTTGAAAACGTTAACATGCCTGGTATCAATATGTAAACACTAGGCATTGTCTCTTAGCTCATCAAGTCCTTCACTTTATGGCATGAATAATGCTCTAAATAAGGTGCTTTGTGTTGTAATAGAAAAAGCCAAACTGATTAGTTTCAACCAACAGAGAAATTTGCCATTTCACACTCAATGAGTCCAGAATGAATTTAGTGGCTCAACAATGTTACCAAGATCCCGTCGTTTTTTTCCTGCATTTTCCTTTGACCATCTTCAGCATGTTATTTTCATTTTCATAGTTGACAGAATGAACATAGTTATGGCAGTATACAAAGGAAGAAAATGTGCTATTTCTTGCCAAGAACCATAGCCTTTTAGGGAAAAGAATTTCTTCACTTTGCTAGAATTTCATCATATGCCAGAGGCTGTTCATGGTAGAGGTGCCAGACCTCCATATTGACAGAATTTGAGGCTAGAGGGTGAGATCTGTCTCCCCATTTGCACACAGATGGGTGGAAGAGAGTGAATGCTTGAAAAAAATTGGAGTTCAAGCTGGAAGGAAAAAGGGATAGAAAAAGATTTTTGGAGAGATTACTAATTGCACCCCCCTATAGATCCCATTTGAAAGTGAAAGTCAGTCAGTTTTGTCTGACTCTTTGTGATCCCATAGACTATACAGTCCATGGAATTCTCCAGGCCAGAATCCTGGAGTGGGTAGCCTTTCTCTTCTCCAGGGGATCTTCCCAACTGAGGGATTGAACTCAGGTCTCCCACATTGCAGGCGGATTCTTTAACGGTTGAGCCACAAGAGATGCCCAAGAATATTAGTGTGGGTAGCCTACCCCTTCTCCAGGGGATCTTCCCATCCCAGGAATCAAACTGGGGTCTCCTGCATTGCAGGTGGATTCTTTACCAACTGAGAAATCAAGGAAGTTCCCATGTAGCGAAGGAATAATTAGATTCAGAGAAGTTGCATAATTTATTCCAAATCATAAACATGGTATTATCTATCTTTTGGTATTTATACCCTTCTTCCTTCTGAAAGAAATTGTATAATAGATTAGAATTATACCTGCAATTTAACAAGATTTAAAAAGAGGTAAGTGGGGAAACATCAATAAAGGAATCATAAAGATGGAATAACTTGGAAGGAAAAATAAGTCAGGAAAATGAGAAAACAGAGGAGCTGAAATTTGCCTCTTGCTCTCCCTCCTCTGAGAACCTGGCACAGCTGCTTCTCCACAGAGAAGCAGAGAAGCCAAGCCCCAAAGGCACAGGGACAGGTGTTAATGAATTTTTATACGCAGCACTTCATTCATTCATTCAGAACACATTTCCTCCATACACTCTAAGAGCCAGACCCTGGGAAGTTAAGACCCAAATTCTTCTGTTAGGAAGAACGCAGCTTTGGGAGACAGACCACAACCAGATTCCCAGAGCAACTTGTTAAATGTGGCAATGCACAGAGAAGCACTGAAATAGAGCCAGCGTCTTCAAGGACTCTAAAAACCTTCCTCTATTTTACACTTGAAAAACCTGAGCCCTGAAGGTTTTGGAACTAATGGGAAACAATTAAGGACAGACCCTTAAATACTAGTTAACACTTTTGCAGGCTTATCATGTGCCAGGCTCTACTCCATGAGCTATACATATGTATCAGAACAGTCAGTCTTCACTATAACCCCACAAAGTATGTCTCCTTAAAACCCCATTTTAAAGAAGAGGTAGCTAAGGCACAGAGATAATGAAAGACTTTCCTGGATCACATGACTAGGTGCAAGATGGATCTTGGGTTTAACCCAGACCTCCTAGGTCTATTAACCCTTAACAATTAGACAAAATGCTCACATTCACTGGATTCTCACGCTGGGACTGGCACAGACATTAGTTCCTATCATTACTATAGTTGTTTGGCTGATAATCTTTCATTTCACAGGGGCATCAACCGAGGCTTGGGAATCAAAGAGCACTAGAATCATTATGATGATCAGTGGTGAACCTGTGGGTACAGTGCTGTCTCTCTGATTCAGGTTTTTCCTCTTGTTCTCAAGTCATCTTGACTGTCTCTCCCACTGCCTCATCCTTGGCCCTGGCAGTATATCAGACTCTCTCCTGACAGTTGTTTCAGACTTGACTGTGAGAGTCAAAGCCTTAGTCTTATTTCCAGAACAAGATTACTGATTGCAGCCATCAGCCAATTCTATTTGTGTTTTTTGAGATTATGCTACATTCACTGGCCTATATGTGTTTTTGGAGATCATGTTAACATTCACTGGCACAAAACTGCTTTTACCCCAAACTTTCTTTGAGAGGCACTCTGTAAAGCCAACTGGAGTTCTATTTTGTGTTGGAGCAGAGAGAGCCAGGCATGCTGNTACATTCACTGGCCTATATGTGTTTTTGGAGATCATGTTAACATTCACTGGCACAAAACTGCTTTTACCCCAAACTTTCTTTGAGAGGCACTCTGTAAAGCCAACTGGAGTTCTATTTTGTGTTGAAGCAGAGAGAGCCAGGCATGCTGACTGTCTGTAGAACAGGAAAGACTCACTCTATCTTATTCCATCGAATTGTCCAGAAGAGATCTACCTGCTCACCCTCTGTATTTGTGGCAGATCTGGTCACTGAGCTCAGAATTGCTTTCCCTGGAGTACCACAGAAATTNAGAGAGAGCCAGGCATGCTGACTGTCTGTAGAACAGGAAAGACTCACTCTATCTTATTCCATCAAATTGTCCAGAAGAGATCCACCTGCTCGCCCTCTGTATTTGTGGCAGATCTGGTCACTGAGCTCAGAATTGCTTTCCCTGGAGTACCACAGAAATTAAATCTCTTTCTCTCAAAAGCAAACATATTGATTCTATTTTGTTTTTGAGTTCATGAATTTTGTGGCTCGGTACTTATCAAAAGGATAGGTGACAAACCTCAATCTAAACTTTCATGTTATGCATACTAAAAATATTTCTGCATTGCCCTAAAAGCAATGTAAGAACTAAGGTGTTCAAACAAATTAGCCAAAAGAGAAAAATAAACATGGTTAGAAGAGGCAAATTCTGGGAGATGGGAAAGAAAAAGTGGAGGTCCTGTTTTTCCTTAATAAAACAATTCAAGTGAAAATACTTTACATGAACCCATCACTGATAACTTTTACACGCACACACTCACATATACACACACACACTTCATTTAACACATGGTCCTCTATATTTCCACATGCAAACATGGACCTTGGGTTCAACTGAAAATTCTGCAGGATAAAAGTGAATTGGCATACTCAAATACGATTAGAGCAGGTTGAATAGCAGTTGTTGAAAGACCTAAGTGTGTTTGGAGTGTGAAAAATGAAGGTCAAGTTAGGGCATTATGACTGCCTTTGAATATTTAATGGGCAGTCATGTAGAAAATGGAATAGACTCATTTTGCTTTATTCTAGAAGTGCAGAGGATAGATGACTGATGGAAGGTACAGAGGCAAATGTTGGCTCAATATAAGGACAAAACATTGAAACAATTAGTGCTGTTGAAAAAGGGAATGCTTTGTTTTTGAGAATAGCAAAGTCCCTCCCAAGAAGGGTTTCAAAAAGAGGTTATATGGCCATCTGTTAGGAATTTGGTAGAAAGAATTCATCCATTAGTTGAGCAAGAGTAGTGGTTCTCTGTCCTGGCTATTAAACATTCTGACTTTGATTTAATTGGTCNAAAAAGGGAATGCTTTGTTTTTGAGAATAGCAAAGTCCCTCCCAAGAAGGGTTTCAAAAAGAGGTTATATGGCCATCTGTTAGGAATTTGGTAGAAAGAATTCATCCATTAGTTGAGGAAGAGCAGTGGTTCTCTGTCCTGGCTATTAAACATTCTGACTTTGATTTAATTGGTCTGCATTAGGGCCTGGATGTAACGGAATTTAAAAGCTCCCCATCTGATTCGAATGTGCAACCAGAGAAGGAACCACACCGTGCTAGAGGGTGCATTCATCCTATAGGTCATTCATTTGACAGATATTTATGGAGACAATACTGTCTGCTCTGAGCTAGGGAAAGTACAGCAGATGCTAGTGATACCCACCCATATGTCCTTAACTTTAACACTTCCACACATTAGAATTCTCCCTGCAGGGAATTTCCCTGTTAGTCCAGTGGCTAAGACTCCAAGCTCCCAAGACAAGGGGCTGAGTTTGATCCCTGGTCAGGGAACTGGATCCCATGTGCCACAACTGAGGTGTGGTGCAGCCAAACAAAATATTTAAATAAGTAAATATTTTTAAAAATGTATTTCCCCTATATCCCTCTTCCTTTTCTTCATCTGAAGACATTCTCTCCCCACAGGAGGCCTCTTGGCCCATCACATAGAAGGATGAAAGTACCAGAGACTTACTGCTCCTTGCAATCATCCCTCAGCCCAGCACTGATGAACCTACTCAACCCACTGGGTTGTGTTCTACACTGGCCCCCATAAATTCCTCCAGTGGAATTTAGCGCCTACTTCACCTCTCCCAATCTTCTTTAGTGGATAACACATTATGTGATGCTCTCTCTTCCCTGACCGGCTTCCTGGCCTCTGATGCTCCTCCCTTTATTTTTCAGACAAACTACTTGCAGGTGAATGCTTGTCTCCAGGTCCACCCTGGGTAGATCTGAATTAAGCTGAAAGACAATAACTAAGCTCTTTCCATCTTGGGGAAGACAACACTATAAAAGGAAAGCCAACAAATAAGCAAAACTTGAAACTAAGGAGGGCATATCCCCAGTATTCAGTTGAGATGGAAGGTTAGAAAGTTTATCTTTCCTCCCTTAATCATTCAGTTCCCAGAGAGACACATTAGGACCTGAATCTGGCATGAGTCTCTGCCAGGGGTCACACTTTAAACCAGCATTCTGTGTCCTCTCTAAATGATAGCAACTACCATTTAAAAATATCTATTTAGTAGCATTTTTTGTGCATGGGTCATTTCATAATTCATAGCTATTTATTTTTCTAGTTTTCTACTTTTTTTTCCTAATTTTTGGATTAGTGGCATAATCCTTTCTCAGTTTTTCAAAAAATCAATGAGCAAAATGAATTATTTAACTCTTGTCATTATGTTATAAAGGTTTAAGTATTTATAAACCTTACTGTCAGTAATCCTAACCTCAACTGCTACCCCTAGCCGGAGGGTAGTTTTAGCTTGACTAATCACTCCTAAAATATTCTAAGCAGAACCAACCCCAGGGATAGTCTAGATGACCTTGATTCGAGAATTCTGTACATAGTATCACCAAGAGTTTCCATAGCAACCAAAGTTGATGAATGAGGACGGTTTTCATCTGCCTGTCTCTGAGTTACAACTTTTCTTTTCATAGGAAGCTAGAGGAGAAATGTGATTACCAAGCACAGGGGCGTATAGTATCATAGAATACTATAACTAACTATTTTCTTCAAAATTGAAATTTACACTCTGGCTTGATATGCTCTTTAAGATCCCTCAGCTCTGACCCATTTCTCTCCAAAATCCTGACTTGCTCGTGATGTTGCCTTGCTTGGAATGCCCTTCATTTCCCTCTCTAGTTTCTGGATACTCTCCAGCCACCCACCCCCTGCCTGCTGCATGCTACCTTCTGCCTCCACAAAACCTTCTCTGCAAATCCTCATTAACCAATATTCACTTTGAATACCTTTGAATAAGGTACCACCTTTAATTTTACCTGATATATAATCATTGCATTATAGTGCATAAGTGGAATGGATAAGAACAAAGGTGACATCCAAAGGCAGATCTGTAATTCCAGCTCTGCTGCTTTTTCCTCTTGAAGGTCTTAGGCTATTTGCTTCACCTGCCAGAGTCTCACCTTTCTGTCTATAAAATCTGGAGAATAATAGAACCTACTCTACCACCTAGATTTATGTAAGGAATTCAATGGAATAATGGGTCCAATATGCTTAGCACAGTGCCTAGCAGGTAGTGTATATTCAGGAAAAAAAAAAATCAAGTTTTATTTTTATGTTTCTTCATGAAGGGACCAATCACCTAATGATCATGGGTGGGACAGTAGTCATCCATGCCTTGTTTTTACAACTCTCCTGTATGTTCACTGGTACACAAAAGCTAGAGCTCAGCCAGCAAGTCGCCATACCTCTCTCAAGGCTCTGAATCCTTATCTATAAAATGCTTTGGTCACAGTTCACTGTGAACTCTACTTCACAATTTTGGTCAAGTTTAAGTGAATGAATCACCACACAGGAAAAACACCTGCCATTAGGCTTTTAGTGGATGCCAGATAAGTTTGTTTTCTTTGTTCCACTTATCTGCCCTTTAAGAAGTTTCAGTTTTCTTAATAAGTGTCTGATGCTTACCAGATAATTAATGCATTATTATATGACTAAGGACACATGTGCCTTTGGGACAAACACATGCAGTATACATCCAGGATAAACTAAAGACTGCTATTCTTTTTCTTAAATAGTTGAAGTATACTTGATTTATAATGTTGTGTTAATTTCTGCCTCATATAAAAGCGATTCAATCATATACACATGTGTGTGTATATATATATATATATATATATTCTTTTTCATATTCTTTTCCATTATGGTTTATCACAGAATATTGATCATAGTTCCCTTTGCTATACAGTAGAACCTTGTTGTTTATCTATTCTATATATAATATTTTCATCTATTAATCCCAACTCCCTATCCATCACTCTCTCAAAACCCTCTCTCTTGGAAACCACAAGTCTTATTCTCTATGCCTGAGAGACTGCTTCATAGATAAGTTCATTTATGTCATATTTTAGATTCCACAAAAATGTAATCTTATATTTGCCTTTCTCTTTCCAATTTACTTCACTTAGTATGATAATCTCTAAGTACATCCATGTTGTTGTAAATGGCATTATTTACTCCTTTTTTAAGACTAAGTACTATTCCACAGTATATTTGTACCACGTCTTCCTTATCCATTCATCTGTAAATGGACACTTAGGTTGTTTCCATGTCTTGACTATCATATATAATGCTGCTATGAACATAGGGGTGAATGTATCTTTTTAAATTATAGTTTTCTCTGTATATATGCCAAGGAATGGCATTGCTCGATCATATGGCAGCTCTATTTGTAGTTTTATGAGGAATCTCCAAACTATTTTCCTTAGTGGTTGCACCAGCTTCAGTTCTGTTCAGTTGCTCAGTCGTGTCTGACTCTTTGCGACTCCATGAATCACAGCACTCCAGCTTCCCTGTCCATCACCAACTCCCAGAGTTCACTCAGACTCATGCCCATCAAGTCAGTGATGCCATCCAGCCAGCTCATCCTCTGTCATCCCCTTCTCCTCCTGCCCCCAATCCCTCCCAGCATCAGAGTTTTTTCCAATGAGTCAACTCTTCGCATGAGGTGGCCAAAGTACTGGAGTTTCAAGCTTTAGCATCATTCCTTCCAAAGAAATCCCAGGGCTGGTCTTCTTCAGAATGGACTGGTTGGATCTTCTTGAGGTCCAAGGGACTCTCAAGAGTCTTCTCCAACACCACAGTTCAAAAGCATCAATTCTTCGGCTCTCAGCTTTCTTCACAGTCCAACTCTCACATCCATACATGACCACAGGAAAAACCATAGCCTTGACTAGATGGATCTTAGTCGGCAAAGTAATGTCTCTGCTTTTGAATATACTATCTAGGTTGGTCATTACATTCCCGTAATCTAATCATATTTGTCCTTGATTCTAGGGTCTAAGATCTTTGCCGACCTCAGCAAAATGATGCTGTTGTTGCTGTTTAATTTCTAAATCATGTCTGACTCTGCAACCCCATGGGCTGTAGGCTGTCCATGGGATTTCCCAGGCAAGAATACTGGAGTAGATTGTCATTTTTTTCTGCAGGATATCTTCCCAGAATTGAACCCACATCTCTTGCTTGGCAGACAGATTCTTTATCACTAAGCCACCTGGCAGAAGGATAAACAAGGATTATTAAGGCTGAGGAGACAAGGGTTCATTATCATCTCCATGGGAAAACTTCACAGAGCTAGTTCCTTTGTTATCTTTCACATAAGCGGTGTTGAAATAGATATATATGTTTAAATGACTTCATCTTGGCAATCCACTTAAGTGCCCAAGGCCAGTGAGTTAAGACATTTAATTGAAATTCATATGACAACGACAACAGAGGAGAAGATTTTTAAAGTGTTGAAACATAGACTTAATTAGTAGCCCATTAGGAGGCTCAATTAAGGAAGAACATCTTTGCAAGGCGATGTCTAAAATCTCACATCCAGCAAGTGGCAGAGTAGATTTTTAAATGTGGTTCATCACATGCCCAAGTCCTTCTCACAAGGTTAGCATCACCACCAACTCCTGAAAGAAAGCTCAGGAGGATGTTCAGAGAAGAAACAGTCATCCTCCAGGCAGAGCAGGATGAATCTGAAGGACACGGGAGAGAATGTGTTTCTGTCTGTCCTCTGTTTGCAAATCTTCCGTGGCATGGGATTGCTTTTATGAGACAGCCCAAATTCCTAATACTAGCCCCAAGTCTTCTTATCACAAACTCCAGACCAATTCACTCCCTGTAATGAAATGCTCTCCTCCTGTATTCAATAATCTAGCTATCTTGATTTTTTTTTTCCCATGGCAGCCTGTTTCTCCCATGGGCTCTAGTTATGTGCTCTCTCTACATCCTAGAACCCTCTTTTTTTCTGCCCCAGTATGGGATCTTAGGTACAGCATCACATCCTACACTAAATTGGCCCTCAATTTAGGACTCCTCCTGTGCCGCCTGCCCTCAGGACACTTCCCACATTCCGAGTTTGTTACGTGTACATTCGCAACACAAAGCTTAATACATGGGCAAGGAGTAGGTATTAAATAGGCACACCCTTTTTATTATTAATTTCCCTTAAATTTAGCTATTTGGCTGTGCCAAGTCTTAACTGCAGGATGTGGGATCTTCATTGCAGTATGCAGGATCTTTTATTCGCAGAATGCTGGATCTAACTCCCCAATCAGGGATTGAACCTGACCCCTCTGCATTGGGAATATGGAATCTTAANAGTAGGTATTAAATAGGCACACCCTTTTTATTATTAATTTCCCTTAAATTTAGCTATTTGGCTGTGCCAAGTCTTAACTGCAGGATGTGGGATCTTCATTGCAGTATGCAGGATCTTTTATTCGCAGAATGCTGGATCTAACTCCCCAATCAGGGATTGAACCTGACCCCTCGGCATTGGGAATATGGAATCTTAACCACTGAACCAACAGGGAAATCCTGAGGCATACACTTAAAGTAACTATACAGATTTGGGTGTGTCAATAAACATAACTGAGAGCCCTTTAGAACAGGGGTGGGGGTCCTGCACAATAAATACCCCAAGTCTCTAACCCAGTATCTCTAGATTGTATGTTCCTATCATCCTTATCAATAGCCATTTGCAAGTTACCAGAAGAGCCCCTGGCTTGTAGTTATAACTGTTATTGGGTAAGGGAATTAATGGCTGCACACAATGAATAAACAAGCTGAGGTATTTGCATCCTAGGCATGTTTAAAACCATGTATCTCTGCATTTCAAGTCTCAATTTGTTTAGCACATTGACAAATAGGTATTAAGAGTTTTATATATTTAGGTATAATAGCAAACATATACTTTCCAGTTTCCAGTTCTGTTCATTTAAAATCAGAAATACAATTTCACAGGGCCTTGTAAAAAAAAAGTTTCGCTTGGGAATTAAATCCTGTACTTCCCATGGTATCTTTTTGTTTATGGCCTTGCCACGTGGTTTATGGGGTCTTTCTTAATTCCTGTACCAGGGATTGAACCACTGCCTTTGGCAATGAAAGTGTAGAGTTCTAACCACTAGACCACTAGGGAAGTCTCACTATAGTGTTTGTTTTAAGTAGACAGAATTAAGGATTTTTTATCCTGCTTCACCATTCCCAAGATGTTTTGGAGTGATGCAGAGGATGTAAGAGAGACAGAAGCTTAGATTTTCAACTGCCAGGAGAGAGGTAATTGAACAGCAGCTAAAGTCAAAACTCAGGACCATCATCACCAGCAGGAGTGGTCCAGGAAGTTAAGAAGCTGGTCCTGTGCTGCTCACAAGTGCCAAGGAGACTGTTCTGGCAGAAACAAAACACTCTCAGGTAGCCTGGCCAGATGTGAGCTGCCCCATTCTTCTTGGCTCTGTAGAAACTGCAAGGTTTAACTTTACAGCCAGAGCTGTCAGAGGGGAAGGAGAGCCTGCAGCCTCAATGGCATTATTTCTCCCCTGAATTCTCCCTGTTCATTTTATGCCTGCTCCCAGAACTCACCATGGCCCTTGAAGAGGGTATTTTTTTGTTTTTCTTTTGTTAAAAGAAGATTTTTTTTTTTTTTAAGCTAAGGAGAAGTAATGTAGAAAATTAGGCTATTTGCCCTGGTTACACATCCTAAAGAGCTCTGAATCCAAATAATGCAAACGTGAAGCCAGCTTGTTTGTGATATTAACTTCCATTTTCACTGTCGTGGGAATAAGCTTGATTCTTTGTAGGCTCTTTTTCTCTGTAACGGGCACGACCTTGGGTCACATGGTAGCAAAATACTATTTCCTCTCCTTCTTGCATCGAGGTTTAATGTCTGAACATTCACATTTTCTCCTTATTCACTTATCAAAATGAAATATCATATAAAGGACCTCAAATAATTTCATGACTGGAAGAATGGTATAGTGGAGCGGGTAGAGTAGGACTTATGGCAAGACTGACTGGAGAAGGGTTGGATGATCTGGTTGGAAATAAAAATGAATTTAATGGGACCCTCACAGCCATGAAGGGTCCCAAGGAAACAAGTACTGTATACAGTTAACCTGTATGCAAATCAAGAAGCAACAGTTAGAAGTGGGCATGGAATGACAGACTGGTTCCAAATCAGGAAAGGAGCACATTAAGGCTATCTATTGTCAACCTGCTTATTTAACTTATGTTCAGAGTACATCATGAGAAATGCTAGACTGGATGAATCACAAGCTGGAATCAAGATTGCTCAGAGAAATACGAATAACCTCAGATATGAAGATAATACCACATTTATGGCAGAAAGCAAAGAAGAACTAAAGAGTCTTTTGATGAAAGTGAAAGAGGAGAGTGGAAAAATTGGTTTAAAACTAAACATTCAGAAAACTAAGATCATGGCATCTGGTCTCATCATTTCATGGAGAATAGATGGAGAAACAATGGAAACAGTGACAGAATTTATTTTGGGGGGCTCCAAAATCACTGCAGATGGTAACTGAAGCCATGAAATTAAGACACTTACCCCTTGGAAGAAAAATTATGGCCAACCTAGACAGCATATTAAAAAGCAGAGACATTACTTTGCCAACAAAGGTCTGTCTAGTCAAGGTTTGGTTTTTTCCAGTAGTCATGTAGGGATGTGAGAGCTGAACTATAAAGAAAGCTGAGCACTGAGAATTGATGCTTTTGAACTGTGGTATTGGAGAAGACTCTTGAGAGTACCTTGGACAGCAAGGAAATCCAACCAATCCATCCTAAAGGAAATCAGTCTTGAATATTTATTGAAAGGACTGATACGGAAGCTTAAAGTCTAATACTTTGGCCACCTGATGTGAAGAACTGACTCATTTGAAAAGACCCTGATGCTGGGAAAGACTGACGGCAGGAGGAGAAGGGGATGACAAAGGATAAGATGGTTGGATGGGATCGTTGACTCAAAGGACATGAGTTTGAGTAAACTGCAGGAGTTGGTGATGGAGAGGGAGGACTGGCATGCTGCGGTCCATGGGGTTGCAAAGAGTTGGACACAACTGAGCAACTGAACTGAAATGAACTTATACAATTAATCTGGAGTCCAAAAAAGTAAAAAAGCATACTTGCACTCAATTTTATAGGAATTCAGAGTGTTTAAGGGCAACTGTGGCAATATTCTTGACTCCCGTATATATATGGAATTGTAAATATAATAAAATACAGTTATAATTCCATGTATACATAATTACATATCTATGTGTATATGTTGTTTCTGAAAGTTTTATGTATATACATAAATATTATATATACGATGTCTATTGTTTTATAAGCACAGTTTAAGGACCTGAGAATACAACACGGAACAAAAACAAGTCTTTGCCTCATGGCAGTGTGACATTTCCATGGTAAAGTATTTTTTAAATTAGCTTTTGGAATATGTAAGCCAAAATAAATGGAGAATATTTTGGAAGCATTCAGTGTAGCTTAGAACACTTGAAAACATGAAGCAGTTCACCTGGGAGACTCTGGAGTGGGACAAGGAGTGAGCAGTACATGTGGATGAGCATGTAGCCAGGCATCTTCATTTATTCAAATATCTCCTCAACTCATACTTAATGAATCCCNTTGGAATATGTAAGCCAAAATAAGTGGAGAATATTTTGGAAGCATTCAGTGTAGCTTAGAACACTTGAAAACATGAAGCAGTTCACCTGGGAGACTCTGGAGTGGGACAAGGAGTGAGCAGTACATGTGGATGAGCATGTAGCCAGGCATCTTCATTTATTCAAATATCTCCTCAACTCATACTTAATGAATCCCTTACATATACCAGCATCATGTTCACAACACAAAGCGTGGATTTTATTTCTCTCTCAAGTGTATCCATGTCAGTGCATTGCCTTTGGAATAGTTGCTGTTTAAGATGGCCATCAGAATACCCAGCTGTCTCAGTGGTATTATTCCTGGAAAAATGCTATGGACTGAGGAGCCTTGGCAGGCTATAGTCTGTGGGCACACAAGATAGTTATCAGGAGATTATGCAAAATATTTATGCCTTAACGGACTGGCATTTTCTTATAGTGGAGGAACATTTAGGAATAAGCTACCCTAAGTCTCACTGCAGAGCAGGAATCCCCTCTGGTGGAAAAGCCTGGGCCATTTGAATTTCTGGTGATAGCTCATGAGCACAGGCAGTAAGTAACCCACACCATCCGCTAACATCTGGACTGTTCCAAGTCCATCTTTGAGCTGTATTAGTATTAGAGGTACGTGGAGCAAGAGGGGAACACCACGATGACAATAAATATGAAAGGTTATCTCAGATTGCAGAGTATCACAAAATCTTACAGCCCCTTGTTTGTGTTTCTGAAATCCAGAAAGGCTTGAAATTAAACAACTATTCCCTGAAACATATTTAGTGGAGAAACCAAACCTGAACTNGTGGAGCAAGAGGGGAACACCACGATGACAATAAATATGAAAGGTTATCTCAGATTGCAGAGTATCACAAAATCTTACAGCCCCTTGTTTGTGTTTCTGAAATCCAAAAAGGCTTGTAATTAAACAACTATTCCCTGAAACATATTTAGTGGAGAAACCAAACCTGAACTGATGTGCGCTAATAGAGTCCGGGAGGAGAAGAGGGCAACAGAAGATGAGATGGTTGGATGGCATCACCGACTCAATGGACATAAATTTGAGGAAACTCCAGGAGCTAGTGAAGCACAGGGAAGCCTGGCATGTTATAGTCCATGGTATCGACTGAACAAAAACAACAAATATATTCTTGATAGATACCACTTTGTGTGAATATTCCTATGTTTCNCTGATGTGCGCTAATAGAGTCCGGGAGGAGAAGAGGGCAACAGAAGATGAGATGGTTGGATGGCATCACCAACTCAATGGACATAAATTTGAGGAAACTCCAGGAGCTAGTGAAGGACAGGGAAGCCTGGCATGTTATAGTCCATGGTATCGCAAAGAGTTTGACACAACTTAGCGACTGAACAAAAACAACAAATATATTCTTGATAGATACCACTTTGTGTGAATATTCCTATGTTGCCCTGCAACAATAGCAATGCCTTTGATAAAGAGTACTGCCTTGGGCCCCACTGAAGTATAGTTAACAGTACATGTAATTTCTTCTCTAAATGTTGAAAAATTCTGAAAAGAAACTTGGCCCCAAGATTTCAAATAAGGGACTGTTTTGACTAAGGCAGTTACCTCTTCTGTGACTTTGTTCAAAGGCTACCCTGTCAGCGATGAGCTCTCTGCTCATCTTATTTAAAATTGCAACTCACCTTCTGCCTGTAAGCTCTGTATCCTATAGAGGTTTTTTTTTTCTTTTTTTAATGTCACCTTCTAATTAGAGCATCAGCTGGCACAGAGAAAGCATTATAAACTGTTTGTTAAATGAAGAAATGTCATGTCATTTATTTGGCATGTTTATTGCTTATTATCAAACTTGTGTCTCTCCAACCTCCCACCCACACAAATATGAGCTCCACAAGGTAGAGACTGATGTATTTTAGCCCCTTAGAATAGTGGCTATAAGAGGAACTCATCACAAAACACTAAATGAAAAGATACATTAAGTTTATCATTTTTACTAATAAATCTTAATTTTTATTACTCAAATATATTTATTTTTAAATATTATGACTAAAACAAAGAAAACAAAATCATCATCCATAAGTGTATGATTCAAGATGCCTACTAATAACAATTTGATATAGTTTTCATTCTTATTTATTCTTAATGTATATATTTAGATTTATGTCACGAACATCTCACATCTTGTGAAATATTCTTTGCAAGTGAGAATTTTGACAGCTTCCTAAGATGCCAGTCTATGAATACAACATAAATTCTCTGAGAGTTCTTCTAATGTCAAAGTTTGTTTTCAAATATTGACTTTCATAATTCTGAGATGAACATCGAAATCTGCTCCCTTGGCTCTTTATCTAGAGTAAACTTTTAGAAGAGGAACTCCTAGGTGAAATAGCTGGAGTGTTCAGGTCCTTACACTGAAAGAAGTTGAATTTGATTTGAAAAAATTATGATATACTTGTGTCCTACCTCTTGTTTAGGAAACATCAGGAGGGGATGTGTGTGTGTGCACTCATGCGTGTGTGTGAGTTGCATTTTAGAACAAAACAGTGATGTGAATGATTTGGGCACTTTAGGCATCTGGACATTAGCAGCTAGGATCTGAATTGAAGTGGCAGCTTCTGGAAAGTACATTTGCCCTGGTGTCAAGAAAGCTGGCACCAACTTCCTGACTTCAAATACCTGGCTCTTCCTCTCTGCACCTTGATGTCATTTTCTCATTGTTAATGAAACAGTGGCCTCTGTCTCACCTGCTTTAACTGGGCCATTCTGAGGATAAAATGAGATACTGCTCATGGATTTTTTTTTAATTGCATAATTCAACATACCAGCAGTGACAATTTTTGTCAGCTGCCTGCTATTTACAGTTATCAATATTTATCATATTTCAATTCTTCCCATGAAATTCAAAGCTCAAAATTCCATTACAGATACTTGAAAACATCAATTCCTTCTTGTGATTAATGATAATGATTGGGCACAGAATTTTCAAATATCTCTCTTCAGCAATACCAAGTCCTAATAAGAAGCCAAAGGAAGTAAATATAGACCAGAGTCTCCTTTGCCACTCTCTGGAACACCCTGTACATGAGCGTATTGAAGTTTTCTCAGATGACAAATACAGGATCTCCAGGTGTCAGCACTGAGACCCCATTCACCTTCCAGAGAGGAGGTGAAAGTCATCTGAAGAAAGCTACATCAACATAGGTGANCTACTTTCTTCTGTTCAACAAAGTGAATCAGCTATATGTTTATATATATCCTTTCCCTCTCAGCCCCCTATTCCACCCCATTAGGTAATCACAATGCATCAAGCTGAGCTCCAGGTGCTATACAGCATGTTCCCACTAGCTATTTTACACATAGTAGAATCCCAGGGACGGGGAAGCCTAGTAGGCTGCCGTCCATGGGGTCGCACAGAGTCGGACACGACTGAAGCTACTTAGCAGCAGCAGCATATATATATCAATCCTAATCTCTCAATTCATCCCACCCTCTCCTTTCCCCTCTGTGTCCACAAGTCCGTTCACTATGTCTGCATTTCTATTCTTGCCCTGCAAATAGGTTCATCTATACCAATTTTTCTAGATTCCACATAAATGCATTAATATACAATATTTGTTTTCTCTTTCTTTCTGCTTATTTTACTTTGTATGAGACTCTAGGTCCATCCACATCTCTACAAATGACTCAAGTGAAAAACAGAACAGATCATCCTCCAGGAAGAGCGCAGCCACCAGCANTTTTTCTAGATTCCACATAAATGCATTAATATACAATATTTGTTTTCTCTTTCTTTCTGCTTATTTTACTTTGTATGAGACTCTAGGTCCATCCACATCTCTACAAATGACTCAAGTGAAAAACAGAACAGATCATCCTCCAGGAAGAGCGCAGCCACCAGCAGTTAACTCAAAATGTCAGTGATGCTCCCATCATAAACTGTGAGCCAGCACTGAATGGCCAAGGTAGAGTGAAACACAGAGCTCACCTCCAGGGACTGAAAGTGTGTGTGTGTGTGTGTTCTCCGTTGTGTCTGATTCTTTGTGACCCCATGGACTGTAGCCCACAAGTCTCCTCTGTCCATGGCATTTTTCAAGTAAGAATATTGGAGTGGGCTGCCATTTCCTACTACAGGGAATTTTCCTGACCCAGGGATCGAAACTGCATCTCTTGTGTCTCTTTCACTGGCAGATGGATTCTTTATCACTGAGCCACCTGGGAAGCCCTGGGGGGCTGAATACAGGGAAGCAATCATGCAAACTATAACTACCATAATCATGCAGCTACCAGCACACTTCCTAGAACCCCTTCCCTTCTCTGATTCCTCTGTGTCAATAATTGGGCAGAAGTATTTTGTCCATTATTCTTCATACCCCAAGGAAAGTAACAACAGATCATCTGCTCATGTTATGGGAAATAAGGTAGTAAGACCTAATTGTTGCAGACACTCTGACCTCTGACCCACATTTTCTAATTTGAACACCTGGTGCCCACTTTATCCCTGTACTAAATGTGAGGGAAGAACCACAATCTGAGCTATGATGTGATTTGGACTTTTCCTTTACTGCCAAATTTTCCTTATTCTGTGTACTTCGTTTACACCTGAAAAACTGGACCCTGAGTCATTTAATTATTTTTGTCATTGCTCTGTGTTTTTGTTAACAGAGGGAAGATATGTAGAGAAATAGAAATGAACATTTATTGAGCATCTACAGTGTGCCAAACACTGGTTTTTACAAACAAGCACAGTTTAGTTGCTTAAGACTCTCTTTAAAAGGATAGTAATTTCTTGGATTTACAGACGAAGATTCATGAACACAACATTCCAGGATCCTATGCAGTATTGTTCTTTACAGCATCGGACTTGACTTCCATCACAAATCACATCTACAATTGGATGTCATTTTTGCTTTGGCTCTGTCTTTTCATTATTTCTGGAGTTATTTCTCCACTCTTCTCCAGTAGCATACTGGGCATCTACAGACCTGGGGATTTCATCTTTCAGTGTCATATATTTTTGCCTTTTGATACTGTTCATGGGGTTCTCAAGGCAAGAATACTGAAGCGATTTTACCTACTACATTATATCTACTACTGTGGGCAAGAATCCCTTAGAAGAAATGTGGACAAGAATCCCTTAGAAAAAAGTTGCTCAGTCATGTCCAACTCTTTGTGACTCCATGGACTGTAGCCTACAAGATTCCTCCATCTGTGGAATTTTCCAGGCAAGAATACTGGAGTGGGTTGCCATTTCCTTTTCCAGGGGATCTTTCTGACCCAGTGATCAAACCTGGGTCTCTCATATTGCGAGCCTTCTCTTTTACTGTCTGAGCCACCAAGGAAACTCAGAAGAAATGGAGTAGCCCTCATAGTCAACAAGAGCCCAAAATGCAGTACTTGAGTGCAGTCCCGAAAACAACAGAACGATCTCTGTTCATTTCCAGGCAAACCATTCAACATTACAGTAATCCAAGTCTATGCTCCAACCAATAATGCTAAGAAGCTGATGTTGGAATGGTTCTATGAAGACTGACAAGACCTTATAGAACTAACACCTGAAAAAGATCTCATTTTCATCACAGGGGACTGGAATGAAAAAGTATAAAGTCAACAAACACCTGGATTAACAGATAAATTTGGCCTTGGAGTACAAAATGAAGCAGGGAAAAGGCTAATAGACTTTTGCCAAGAGAATACACTGGCCATAGCAAACACCCTCTTCCAACAATACAAGAGAAGACTCTAAACACGGACATAACCAGATAGTCAACACCAAAATCAGGTTGATTATATTCTTTGCAGCCAAAGATGGGGAAGCTCTATACAGTCAGCAAAAACAGACTGAGACATGACTGTGGCTCAGATCATGAACTCCTTATTGTCAAATTCAGACTTAAGTGGAAGAAAGTAGGGAAAATCACTAGACCATTCAGGTATGACCTAAATCAAATCCCTTATAATTATACAGTGGAAGTGACAAATAGATTCAGGGGATTAGATCTGATAGAGTGCCTGAAGAACTATAGATGGAGGTTCCTGACATTGTACAGGAGGCAATGATTAAGACCACTGCCAAAAAGAGAAATGCAAAAAGGCAAAATTATTGTCTGAAGAAGCCTTACAAATAGCTATGAAGTGAAGAGAAGTGAAAGGCAAATGAGAAAAGGAAACATATACCCATCTGTATGCAGAGTTTCAAAGACTAGCAAGGAGCAATAAGAAAGCCTCCCTCAGTGATCAATGCAAGAAATAGAGGAAAACAATAGAATGAGAAAGACTATAGATCACTTCAAAAACTTAGAGATACCAAGGGAATATTTCATGCAAATATGTGCACAATAAAGGGAAGAAATGTTATGAATTCAACAGAAGCAAGAATACAAAGAAGAACTATACAAAAAAGAACTTCACGACCCAGATAACTATGATGGTATGATCACTCACCTACAGCCAGACATCCTGGAATTTGAAGTCAAGTGGACCTTAGGGAGCATCGCTATGAACAAAACTAGTGGAGGTGATGGAATTCCAGTTGAGCTATTTCAAATCCTAAAAGATGATGCTATAAAAATGCTGAACTCAATATGCCAGCAAATTTGAAAACTCAGCAGTGGCCACAGGACTGGAAAAGGTCACTGCAATCCCAAAGAAAGGCAATGCCAAAGAATGTTCAAACTACCATACAATTGCACTTATCTCACACGCTAGCAAAGTAATGCTCAACATTCTCCAAGCCAGGCTTCAACAGTACGTGAACTGTGAACATCCAGATGTTGAAGCTGGATTAAGAAAAGGCAAAGGACCCAAAGATCAAATTGCCAACATCTGTGGATCATTAAAAGAGCAAGAGAGTTCCAAAGATATCTACTGCTTCATTGACTATGCCAAAGCCTTTGACTGTGTGGGTCACAATAAATTGTGGAAAATTCTTAGCTATGGGAATACCAAACCACCTTACCTGTCTCCTGAGAAATCTGTATTCAGGTCAAGAAGCAACAGTTAGAACCAGATATGGAACAAAGACTAGTTCCAAAATGGGAAAGAAGTATGTCAAGGCTGTATGTTGTCACCTTGCTTATTTAACATATATGCAGAGTACATCAGGAGAAATGCTAGGCTGGATGAAGCACAAGCTGTAATCAAGATTGTTGGGAGAAATATCAATAACCACATATATCCAGATGACACCATCCTTATGGCAGAAAGTGAAGAAGAACTAAAGAGCCTCTTGATGACAGTGAAAGAAGAGACTGAAAACTTTGGTTTAAAACTCAACATTCAAAAACCTAAGATCATGGCATCTGGTCTCATCATTTCATTACAAATAGATGGAGAAACCGTGGAAACAGTATGAGACTTTAATTTTGCGGGCTCCAAAATCACTGCAGATGGTGGCTACAGCCATGAAATTAAAAGGCACTTGCTCCTTGGAAGAACAATTATGACCAACCTAGACAGCATATTAAAAAGCAGAGGCATTACTTTGCCAACAAGTTCCATTTAGTCAAAGCTATGGTTTTTCCACCAGTCATGTATGAATGTGAGGCTTCACATTCATAAAGAAAGAATGAGCTGAGTGCCAAAGAATTGATGTTTTCAAACTGTGGTGTTGGAAAAGACTCTTGAGAGTCCCTTGGACTGCAAGGAAATCCAACCAATCAATCCTAAAGGAAATCAGTACTGAATATTCATTGGAAGGACTGGTGCTGAAACTGAAAAATCCAATATTTTGGCCATCTGATGTGAAGAACTAACTCATTGGAGAAGACCCTGATGCTGGCAAATATTGAAGGTGGGAGGAGAAGGGGATGACAGAGGATGAGATAGTTGGATGGCATCACTGACTCAATGGTCAGGAGTTTGGGCAAGCTCAGGGAGTTGGTGATGGACTGGGAAACCTGGTGTGCTGCAGTCCATGGGTCTGAATGACTGAACTGAATCGAACTGAATAGACAGAGAATCTGAGTATTAGCGAAGGTGAAAAACATGTTCAAAGTGACACAGTAGGTAGAGTGTTATGAAAAGCTCTGAATTGTCAGATTGCAGAGCCCTAAATCTTTTCCTTGCTTAAGGACTGCATGTGGCTCTGCTGACATCTCACTCTATTTTGTTTGCAAAATGCATTGCCCTTTTCAATTCACCCAAAAGCTGAGGGCAAGCTAGCTTTTAGTTAGAATGTCAATAATCTTTTTGCCAAAAAATATTCTAGACCCTCTGGCTTCAAGTCTGATTCCTAAGTGTTTTTTTTTTTTTTTTTAATTTTTTTTAACTCTTATTATGTCCATGGTTTAATAGAGCCATATGTGTTCATGAATCTAATAAATCTGAAAGAAAATATTAACAAACTTATTTACCTGGGAATGTCCATTCCCTTATGATTGAATTGTTTAGCCATGACATTTCTTTTGTTTGTTTGTTTGTCATGCGTCAATAAAACATTAAAATATACTAAATATTAAATCCAACAAAATATAAAAAGGAGTGCAGAATCCTTGATTTTATATATCATGATGTGATAATAGCATGGTAACCTATGGATTATATAATGGATACCATGGTATTAGGATAATAATATATAAATGGCTCTGTGTATATATATATTTTGGCTTCCTAAGTGGTGCTAGTGGTAAAGAGCCCACCTTCAAATGCAGGAATGCAGGAGATGGTAGAAATGCTGTTTCAATTCTTGGGTTGGGGAGATCTCCTTGAGGAGGGCATGGCAAACCACTCTAGTATTCTTGCTTGGAGAAGCCTATAGACAGAGGAGTCTGGCAAGCAGACAGCCTCTAATATACACAGAAAAATAATTCTTATAAATTAAAAAAAAATATATATATATATATATAAACCCATAGAAACATATTTCTAGCTATATATTTATTGAGAAAATGTTGCATATGCTAAAGGAGCTAAAAGCAATCTATAAATATATCTAAACAAAGGTCATATGATCGATAACATTTTCAAAGATGTTCTAAGATCAGGAATAAACAAGGATGTCTGTTATTTTTGCTACTATTGAATATTTTACTAGGGGACTACCCAACTCAGCAAAGAAAAAAACAATGTTTTAAACATTAGAATCAGAAAGAAAATATATAATTGTCTTTAATCATGGATGTTAGGAGGCCTTACAAATAGCTGTGAAAAGAAGAGAGGCAAAAAGCAAAGGAGAAAAGGAAAGATATAAGCATCTGAATGCAGAGTTCCAAAGAAGAGCAAGAAGAGATAAGAAAGCCTTCCTCAGTGATCAATGCAAAGAAATAGAGGAAAACAAAAGAATGGGAAAGACNGGCAACAAACAGAAAATTATATTTGAAAATTACGTACAATTCATAGTAGCCTCAAAAATATAAAATACCTAAGAATGAATCTAAACAGAGAAGTACAGTCTTCTATGGAGAAAATTATAAAACATTATTGAGATAAATATACAATTAGATTTAAATAAAGAGAAGAGAGAGAGAAAACAAGATTCATTCACTCATGACTAATATTGTATAGATGTCAGTTATTCTCATACTGATTCAATGATTCATTACAATCCTGATCAATTTCCCGCAAATTTTGCTTTGGAGCTTGACAAGCTTATTTTAAAATGCATATGGAAACTTAAAACACAAGAAGAGTTAATGATGCACTTGAATAAGGTGAGAAGGCTTGTTCTCTCATCTATCAAGAGCTATTATAACTACAGTAATGAAGATCATGTGATATTAGCTCAAGGTTAGACAAATAAAAAATGGAATAGAATTAGACATCTAGAAATAACCTCATGTATATAGAGACACTTGATTTACAGCCAAGGTGACACTATAGAACAGTTAGACATAATCACCTTTTCTATGGTGTTGGAAAAATCAGAAAAAATAAAATGATAGGTGACTTGACTCCACAAAAATAAATTTCAAAAGGATTATAGATATACATGTGAAAGGTAGAACAGCAATGCTTCTAGATGATATTAATGAATAGCTTATGATATCTTGGACAAGATACAAGATGCCATTAAGAACTCTTATTTGAGCTTAATTATGACAAAAAGTGAAAAGGAAGTAAAGAGCTTCTTGAGGAAGGTGAAAGAAGAAAGCGAAAAGGTTGGCTTAAAATTCAACATTCAAAAACAAAGATTATGGCATCCGATCCCATCATTTCATGGCAAATAGATGGGAGGAAAATGGAAACCCTGACAGAATTCATTTTGGGGGGCTTCAAAATCACTGCAGACAGTCTCTATAACCATGAAATTAAAAGACGCTTGCTCCTTGGAACAAAACGAATGACAAACCTAGAGAGCATATTAAAAAGCAGAGACATCATTTTGCCAACTAAGGTCTGTGTAGTCAAAAGTACAGATTTTCCAGTAGTCATGTACAGATGTTATAATTGGACCTTAAAGAAGGCTGAGCACCAAAGAGCGAATGCTTTCAAATTGTGGTGCTGGAGAAGACTCTTGAGAGTCCCTTGGACAGCAAAGAGATCAAACTAGTAAATCCTAAAGGAAATAAACCATGAATATTCATTGGAAAGACTGATGCTGAAGCGGAAGCTCCAATACTTTGGACCCCTGAGGAGAAGAGCTGACTCATTGGAAAAGACCCTGATGCTGGGAAAGACTGAAGACAGGAGCAAAAGGGGCGTTAGAGAATGAAATGGTTGGATGGCATCACCGACTCAATGGACATGAGCTGGAGCAAACTCCGGGAAATAGCAAAAGACAGGGAAGCCTGGCACACTGCCATTCATGAGGTCACAAAGCGTCAGTCATGACTTATCGACTTAACAGCAACAACAGAGTGAGTAAAGAAACAATAGGATAGATAGGAGGTATTTACAACACATAATAGACCTAAGGGTCTAACCTATATAGAAAAAGAATTCCTACAAATAGCAATATATAGATAAACCAATAGGCAAAAGATAGGCAGAAGATCTAAACTGACCTAGTAGCTGATTTTGCAGTATGGAGGTACAGATTTGCTTTAATTTGTTATAGATGTTTTTGCCTCTTTTTTTTTTTTTTAAGTGAGAAATGTAGCATATATACAGGAAAGAGCATAAGAAACTTGAAAACTCAAATATTTCTCACTCTTTATTATTCATTGTATGAATTTAGTAACTTATCTTTTTAATATTGTTATTCATTTGGAAAGTTTCTAGTTTTCAAATATTGTCAATAATGCTGCTATGTTCCTGAAATATGTTTTGGTTATAATTTGTTCATATGCTTCTGCAAGATAAACATCTAGGGGCAGAATTGCTAAGTCCGAGGATATGGGTATGCAACCTCAAATGCTAGTAGATAAAAGTAAAATGGTTTCCAAAATGTTTGCATATATTTGCATTCACTACATCAACCCCTTGCTAACATCTGATATTGTCAAGATTTTTCAATTTGAGACATTCTGGCAGTTGTGTATGGGATCCTATTGTTGTTTAATGGACATTTCCTCAATTTCTAATGGAAATTAATGAACTGTAGGTCCAAATAACAACCTGAAAGAATCACAATGGAATACAATATTGATATAAAAGCCAAATACAAAATAATTAAATCTATAGTGTTTCAGGATGCTCGCTGCAGAGATAAAACTATAAAAAATGTATGAATATGGTTATTGAAACAGTATGAGAGGTGGTTATCTTTTTTGGGGAGGGAGATGAGTATCGGGACCCGGCTGTGGGCTCTGGGTTCTGCTGATTTTTTTTTTTTAATATGAATGGTGCCTATACAGGTAATTACTTTGTAATATATCATTAAGCATTTTTGTATTGTGAACTTTAGGAACACAAAATTGAATCAAATATTAAAAGGAAATAAATACTTCAACAAATGAACTCAGCTGATACATAGAAAGAGGATAATGTCTAACTGTGCTAAACTGTTAAACTGCAGAATAAACAGGAAAATATCAGCTAATCGCCCTTCTCTCTAAGCAGTGTGACAAACTGGCTTAGCTGATATGAATCCCTTGAGAAAGGTAAGTGGTCAGAACACCACTTCAGTGAAATTCTGAGGTTTCTGGGCAAGAGGGAAAACAATGTTTCATGTTTCCGATAGAGTCTTAGGTCTGAACTAGGCATCTATGTCCAAATATACAGGTAACCGGATGCAACTCAAGGAACAGCTAAGGCAGGTGCTAGGAGCTAGGGTGGGAAGTCTATGCCTTTTAGAACTAAAGACAATTATATCAAGGAATGACAAAGCAAAATGCATAACCAGAAGGTAATCATTGTGAATATTAAAGAAGCAAGACTGTGACTAGCATTGGCGTGTTCCTTTAGTTTGACAAGTTTAAGAGCCAGGTTTGTACACAAAACCCTGAAACCTTCAAGTTTAACATTTCTTTGGAAAGAAGCATCAAATATCATCCTTATATTCAGAACAGTTTCAGATTCCAGCCAACTTTCATGAGTGGGGCTCTCAGGTCAGGGAAGGATAAATCATAGGTGTCATGACCCAGGAGGGATGTATCCAGGGATGGGACAGAGCTGGAGAGAACCCACCAGCACCACAGCCAAGGATATGCTGAACTGTGCAGTGATGAAAAACCCTAAGAAGACAAGGTCTCGTGACTCAGCTCTGAGTTTAGAGAAATTGTGAAGTCAGAAATGAAAAGAAATTTGTTGTTTGGGAGGAAGATTATGATTATGATTAATGTGGGGAAAGGCTGGAAAGAAGGCAACATGATGTCATAGGAATTTTTATGATGCCCCCAAAGTATCATTTGCCTAGGGCTTCAATTTTTCAAATGCTCAGCATTTCTTATTGTGGCTGCCCGACCGGTTTTGTGTCAAGAATCTTGTAGTTTCTTCAGGGAGGCTGTTTCCTATCACTCGTGGAGCCTGAGTGAGGGTATGATGATTTGAGCTTCTAGGAGAGATCAATAATTTTATGTTCCATGAATGATCAAATACTGTATCCACTGTGACAGATTCATATTATTAGCATGCAAGCAATATGGAGCTCAATAACAATGTCAGATTCAGTCGCTACAAGTTGAAAATGCATGAGACACCCAACCCCCGATCACTGCCAGCAAGGAGACACCAGCTTATCTGTAATCACAGGGACCATGAACAATTTCACTCTAAGATATGCAGTTACGCTTTCATCTGTTTTCATAATGGGCTTCCAGCAGGCTAAAAAACCCAAACTCGCTCTCAACTCTCAGAAGTCTCCCCTCTTTTTGTGTGTTCTTCCTTTGCTCTCTGTGGCCTCTCCCAAGTGTGTATGGAATTTGCCCAAATTTCATTTCATTTTTTGATTGTCTGCCAGCCAGATAATAACAGGCATCTGATCAAGGGTTGAGTTAAGCGCTCCATCCAGCAGTATTTATGCAACATAAATTATTCATCCTGTACCACCCTGGACAGATCGCGCTTTGATTATACAGTCATTTTTCCATCCATTCATCTACCAGACTAGCTGAGATCATGGGGGATCAGAGGAGCCACGCTTGTGAATAGATAATGAACTCGGGCTCTTCACCCTCTGTGTCCTCGGCTCCCCTTTTGGTGGTGAGCTTTCCATCAAGGGCCTTTGTGAAGATCAAATGAGGTGATAGATGTGAAAGTTCTTTAAATGGTAAATGTACTGTATAAATAGACGCAGTTGTCCTTGGGAAGTACACACTTCAAGTGAATGTTTTGGGGTCACAGATCTGCCTTTGAATGCCAACCAGTTGTATGACCCTGGGGAACAGCTTAAGCTATTTGAGACTCAGTTTTATTGTTTGTAAAATGAGACCAATAACCATCTCTTAGGATGGGTGAAAGGATACAGTGAAGTCACACCTGCACAATGCTAGGATGTCAGGCTACAGCAAGTATTCAACAAAGAATCTTCTCTAGCGTGTTTGTGTGCTCAGTCATATCCTACTCTCTGCAATGCCATGGACTGTAGGCCACCAGGCTCCCCTGCCCATGAACTTTTGCAGTTAAAATACTGGAGTGGGTTGCCATTTCCTTCTCCAGGACATCTTCCCAACCCAGGGATCGAACCCGCTGCTCTTGAGTCTCCTGCATTGGCAGGCAGATTCTTTACCACTAGCTCCACCTGGAAAGTAGTCTTTGGATCTTTGATGACATTTGTCATTTTGAGGCACCCTGGATATCATCATTTTGTGTTTCTTTTTCTTTAATATGTATATGTGCTTTTGCAGCTGCCAGTTCGATTCTAATTTCCTAAAAGAAGACAGTTTTTACTTTCTTAGCTTCCTCCTCTCCCAGGGCTAAACACAGTGCCAAGTGTACAAATGTGATTTCATTGATTGCAGGAGCCCACAGATAGCTATAAAAGTGGAATCTCTCTTCAGCAGATGTCTTTTCTTTGCATCTGCTCCCCTACTCCTAAGTAGGAAGCCTTATGCTTACTACAAAAGAGGCAGTCTATGCACATGGGCAGACTATATAATAGGAAAATGACTTAGATAAGAATACAGATTCTTTCACTAATCTGACAGCAAAACATCAAAACCTGGAGAGGTGGTCCATGAATGATTGCATGTGAACAACAAAAAAGGTTGATTCCTACATCCTTCAAGTGTTCAGCTTACTATGATGACCTGCAATGTGTTAGGGAGCATGTGTTATAATTTCATGCAATTAAACACTAAAAGACCTATTGATAAAATTGTTTGTCTTGTACATCAATTACTTTGCAGGGCTAACTGTGATTTGAGGAGACCAGGGGAAAATAAAAATCTGGATCACTTCTTTAAAAAAAGAACAGAAAGAGCATGCCATTAAAAGTAGTAAAATAAAAAAAAATATATGATACAAATGAATTTCTACACAAAACAGAAATTGACACACAGACATAGAAAACAGACTATGAAAAACAATAAATGCTGGAGAGAGTGTTGACAAAAGGGAACCCTCATCAACGCACCAGTTGATGGGAATGCAAACTGATATAACCATGATGGAGAACAGAATGATGATTCCTTAAAAACCTGGGATTAAAACTACCATATAACCCAGCAACCTCACTACTGGGTATACACCCTTAGGATACCATAACCGAAAGAGACACATGCACGCCAATGTTCACTGTAGCACTATTTATAATAGCTAGGATATGGAAGCAACCTAGATGGCCACTGACAGATGAATGGCTAAAGAGGCTGTGGTACACATACACGATGGAGTATTACTCAACTGTAGAAAGGAACACATTTGAGTCAGTGAGATGAGTGAACCTAGAGCCTACTATACAGATTGAAGCAAGTCAGAAAGAGAAAGATAAATATTGTATGTTAACTCATATGATATAGGCTTCTCTGGTGACTCAGATGGTAAAGAATCTGCCCACAATGTCGGAGATCTGGGTTTGATTCCTGAGTTGGGAAGATCCCTTAATGAAGACACAACAACCCACTCCAGTATTCTTGCCTGGAGAATCCCCATGGAGAGAGGAGAATTGGAGGCTACAGTCCATGGGGTCGTAAAAACACAGACATGACTGAGTGACTAAGCACAACACACAGCATGGACTCTAGAAAGATGGTACTGATGATACTATTTGCAGAGTAGCAGAGGAGATACAGATACAAAGGACAGGATTTTGGTCACAGCTGGGGAGGGAGAGGGCGAGATGAGAAAATAGTATTGAAACACATGCATTACCATAGGTAAAATGGATAGCCAGTGGGAACTTGCTGGATAAAGCAGGGAACCCAAAGCTGGTATTGTACTCAGTCGCTCAGTGTGTCTGACTCTTTGGGACCCCGTGGGCTGTAATCTGCCAGGCTCCTCTATCATGGGGATTCTCCAGGCCAAGAATACTGAAGTGGGTTGTCATGCCCTTCTCCAGGATATCTTCCCAACCTAGGGATCAAACCCAGGTCTCCCACACTGCAGGTGGATTCATTACCATCTGAGTCCCCAGGCTCTGTGACAGTTTAGCAGTGTGGGATGGGGAGGGAAGTGGAAGGGAGGTTTAAGAAGGAGGGGACATGTGTATGCTTGTGGCTGATTCATGTTGATGTATGGCAGAAACCATCACAATATTGTAAAGTAATTATCCTCCAATTGAAAATAAAATAAAATTTTTAAAATAGAAGAAAACAAAGCTTATGGTTACCAAATTGAAAAGGAGGGGTGGGATAAATTAGGACTCTGGGATTAACATGCACATACCAGATGGCATGGTGGTAAAGAATCTGCCTGCCCATGCAGGAGATACAGGAGATGTGGGTTCAATCCTTTGGTCATGAAAATCCCCGGAGTAGGAGCCGCTCCAGGCAACCCACTGCAGTATTCTTGCTTGGAAATTTTCATGGACAGAGGAACCTAGTGGGCTACAGTTTATGGGATCACAAAGAGTCAGACATGACTAAGCATGCATGACTATACATAAAACAGGTAACCAACAAGGACCTACAGTGTAGTAGAAGGGAATATAGTCAGTATTTTGTAGTAACCTGTAAGACAAAGAAAGCTGAAAAAAGGTGCCGGTATAACTGATTCACTTCGCTGTATAGCAGAAACTAACACAACATTATAAGTTAACAGTACATCAATAAAATATATAAATAAATGTGTTTTGAAAGTACTGAATACTTATACAAGTGTTTTTCTTTCTTCTTGGTATTTTTGACCTGTTATGGTGTTTTTTTTATTGAGTGTCACATTCCATCAATGTGGAATGCTTCCCAGGTGAGTACAGACTCTCACAGGTGCCCATGGAGCCTCCCTGTGACTGGGTAAGTGGACCAGTTGAGGTAGTTTCCCCTTCTTCCAGTAGACCAATGTAAGCCCCAAGCTCAGACCTCAGTGGGAAAGTCAGTGTACTTTTCCCATGGCCCCGCACACCAGCCTATGGAGGATGAGCAACCCCAAGGGATTGTGAGGTCTGTTCCAGGGCAGGCTAGGTACTGCATATGGTGTATGTGAGAGACTTGCCTCTGCTGGGTTGCTGGCCTCATAGACTCTGGTGTTACCCACCTGGGGCAACGACAGCTCTGGCATGTCCTCTCTGGAGATACCATAAAGTAAATGTTCATAGTCACCTCTCCCTAGGTGTATGCTCATGTTACTACCATGAGGGGAGAGGGTGGCTGTCCTTGTGTGGGCATCAGGGGGACACTGGAGCTTTAGAAGGTGAGGAGGAAGGCAGGCACCCTAAATCGATTTGTGAGCCCAGCTCTAAGCTATCTGCAAGTGTGTCTTTGTCTCAGTGGACATCACTTGCAAAGACAAAATTATTAATAATTTCAAGGGTGCTCAGGGAGAGACCTTTAAGACCATGGAGCTCTGTATGAATATGCTGGTTGCATGTTCATAAAACTTTCACTGATTCCCTTATATTGCTGTGTTTTGTGGAACCACTTTCCTTGCAGCCAAGATGTAAATTATTACTTAATACTCCTCAAAAATTCTTCTTTTGTGCTTTTAATGTGATGGTGGGCTGGTAATAATCTGATTTGTTAAAATGTAAAGAGAAAACAGGCTTAAATGAAAGAGTAAGTAAATCTCCTGTAAGGAATGTATGTGAACTTTAGGACCTCAACTTGGAGAAAATATTTTCTGATTTCTTTTTAGTTTCTGAAATGTATTAAGGGAATCACTATTGTATCTGTATTGATGGTGATTCACCACTGCAGGGTTTCTAACTGGTGTGTGAAAAAAGCAGCTTGCTATGTGAGAAATCACTTCTACTGTCATCTGTAAAGCTGGGAATCATTATTCTGAATGTACTAAGATAATCTGTATAGGCATTCTATATGTATATGATAAAGTAGCATTTCCCCTTCTTGTCTGAGAAATGACTCAAAAGGATAAGGAAGAGGTATATGAAATGCAAGCTATAAACAAAAATAATATAGAGATGAAGTAAGAGAGAAAGGTTGGGAGGGCAAAAGGATTAGGAAGTGGAAGTAGTCTTCTGAGCTCCTCGTCTTATATAGATGGTTGTGAAACACTAACATTTGAAGTAATAGAGGAATAGGTGCATCAAAGTGACACAGGTGAACTCAGAGAAAGACATAATAAACTAAAGCCAGGTGGTGACAGGTAAGTGTAAGGTAGAGAAAAGACTAACTCAACCATTTGTCATAGCCAGAGGTCAGAATCAGATGTCTTTAAGGAAACAGAGTATTGAAGATATATAAAGTTATGTGTAGAGTTTATATATATATAAAGTTTGTATAAAGATATAGAGAGCTCTAAAGTTAATCGCTAGAATAAATCTATTAAATTTCCAAATTTAATTATTTAAAATAATTTACTGATACACATATGCATATACACGTGTGTATGTATGTGTGTATATATAATGTGTATATGATAATTTATACATATATATTATCATATGATTATATATATATATATATATATACTCATGATTGAGTTAGTTGCTCAGTCATGTCCGACTCCTTGTGACCCCATGAACTACAGCCCTCCAGGCTCCTCTGTCCATGGAATTCTCCAGGCAAGAAACTAGAGTGGGTAGCCACTTCCTCTCCAAGGGATCTTCCCAGTCCAGGATTTGAATCCAGGTCTCCTGCATTGCAGGCAGATTCTTTACTGTCTGAGCCACTAGGGAAACCCATAAACATGACATATATATATGACACACATGCACACACACACATATATATCACTAAAATAAGGCCAATAAAATACAGATTGTTTGGAAAAATATTTTTGCAAAGTCATAAGAAACACAATTATATCAGAAACTGTTTGAAGGACTACCAAAAAAAAAAATTATTCCGTGCAATAAAATCTATAGAGTTAAGTCCACCTACTAAAAGAAACAAACATTCCAAGATTAAATAAAAGCAAACCCCAGCTCCGTATTGTATCTGAGGAATACACCTGAAACAAATCATTCAGAGAGTTTGAAAATAAGATAATGAGCAAAGATGAACAGGAATGCACCAAGGCAACTTTGTGAAGGCAAGAAATTAATTTCTTAGATTTCCCTGTCTTCTAAGAGTCTAGTAACAAAAGGCCACTTGAAGCAAATTTGGGAAAGGGACTGGATTTTCTAAATGTTTCTTAATAGTCAGATATAAAGACAGACAGATACTGGGGAGTCCACTGTTCTCCCCTCCAAATCCTGCTTTTCTTCCTAAAGCTAGCCCCGATAACTCTCAGTGGTCCCAGCTCATCCGCAGAGGCTAGCTATGAACCCACAGAGGGGATATAGATTTCTTTCTCAGTGAACTCCTCTTAACAGAGTCAGCTGAGTCAGGTCAGGCTGTCCAGGTCAGTCCCTGCATGGGGTAGAAGGAGCCAGGACAGGCAGCTCAAAGGATGGGATCCTGTCCCATGAAGCAGTGTTCCTCCTCCCCTAGGTTCCCATGGTAGGGACCTGCTTCAGCAGTGGCTGAACGTGCTTGACTTCTCAGAGGTGTCTGAAAGTTTCCACTATCCACTGCACTGGTGTTTGAAGAGGGCTGGTTAGTGAGGACACCTCTGACTTTCTGACCCAAACAAGAAGATATATATATATATATATATATATATATATATATATAGCAGAGGGTATGGAAAAATACACAGAAACAAATTAATAATAGACTATAATTCTCCTCTTTTATTCCATGAAAAATCAAGTGGTAAAAAAAAAAAAAAGTATATAGATGACTTATATGTGTGTGAGTCAGNAAGATATATATATATATATATATATATATATATATATATAGCAGAGGGTATGGAAAAATACACAGAAACAAATTAATAATAGACTATAATTCTCCTCTTTTATTCCATGAAAAATCAAGTGGTAAAAAAAAAAAAAAGTATATAGATGACTTATATGTGTGTGAGTCAGTCCTGTCTGACTCAGCTAGACTCCTTTGTCTATGGGATTCTCCAGCTAAGACTACTGGAGTGGGTTACCATGCCTTCTTCCAGGGCATCTTTATGATCCAGGGATTGAACTTTTGTCTCTTATGTCTCCTGCATTTGCAGGCAGGTTCTTTACCACTAGCACCACCTGGGAAGCCCAAATAAATGATTTAAGTAATATAATTTTTTTAAGTAATACAATTTTTAAATTTTAACCTCTGTAGCCTAATAACTGTGATGATAAACACTTGAGATGATCCACAGAAACTTCTAAATGACTGATGACAAAGAGTGTACAAATATATTCTCCAAAATAAGATAATGCAAGCAATACTATCTGATCATGATGAGGCAAAGCTGTAATTAACACAAAAGCCAAAAAATCAGTTGATTCTACCTCTGATAAATTAAATAACAACAACAACATAGTAAAACAATTCCTGAGCTAAACAGTAAATCAGTTCAATTCAGTCGCTCAGTCATGTCCAACTCTTTGCGACCCCATGNTTCCTGACCTGCATACAGGTTTCTCAAGAGGCAGGTCAGGTGGTCTGGTATTCCCATCTCTTTCAGAGCAACAGTTTATTGTGATCCACACAGTCAAAGGCTTTGGCATAGTGAATAAAGTGGAAATAGATGTTTCTCTGGAACTCTCTTGCTTTTTCGATGATCCAGCATACTAGATACTAAAAAAGGCAGAATGTCTAGAAAATGATATCTAAAGTTCTTTCTTGGAACTGGACGATGAGGTTTGACTCCCATTTGAATGAATGGAATGAGAGTAAAGAAAAAGAATGCATAGCTTTTTCACTACTTTGGGACCATCTGTGAATTCTCTCTGCAGCAGAATAGGAAATGAATCCTTAAATGATTGAGTGCCTTGCCCAAGGCATGACCACAGAGCCAATGAATGGACAGAGCTGGGATGAAGACCCTAGTCACATAACTTCTTGGCCTGTGCTCCTTTCATCTGCAAAATCAGCCTGAGTCCAGGATATAATTATGCCCTGAGGATGTCTTTATTTTATTATTCTGCAATTTTCCCTGGTAGTTTCTTCATTTGTTTCACATAACAGTTTACTTAATTTTTTTTATTTCTTTGAAAATTGGCCCAAGGGACTTGAATGAATGCCTTTGGCCTTGCTTTTAATATCTGCAAAAGAGAACTCAAAGGTCCCTCTTTTTAAAAATTCAGTGCATTTTGCTTCCTTGATAATTAATCTTTTTTTAGGTGGTGATGGAGAAGATTTGGAAGCCTTGGTGTTTGGAAGGAGCTCAGTGTGGGGGAAGATCATAGATGTCCTTAATGTTGGCAGTAGGTCCTAGAAGACTTGTAAACATTCATTTCTGTTGGTGGCAGAGGCCTGTCAGTGATTCTATGTCAGGTACCCCATCAGCTCTTGAGAGAGACAGAAATATTGCCTCTGTTAAAAGGAACACATGTCTAATAAAATCAGCCTAATTCTGTCTGGAAAAAGGCCTGCAACAAATGATCAACTTGGGGTGGCCATTTAAGCTGTTTGTGTTGATAATGATCTGCTGTTTCTGTCTTTGTCCAAACTTCAGGCGTGTATTTGCATAGTTTCCTGACATTCTGGTCTATGGGTTTATTAAAACTGGAGTGAGTGAATCATTGAATTAAATAAACTTTCAAGTTCAACTTTGGAATCTGTTCTATAACCAATAAATGCCTTGTCTGGATTTCTCTTTAGCACCTGTACCTGAGCAGAAGCAGGCTGCCCTATATTCCTCATCCACCTCACATGCATTCAATCTTGTGTGATTGTGCAGTCCTTGCCCACGCTTGCCTGAGATTCTTTTGCTTTTATTTACTTTTATGTATTTCTTCGACTGTGCTGGATCATAGCTGGGGCATTCATAAGCTTTGGTCTTTGTTGCAGCATGTGGAATCTTTAGTTGTGGTGTGTGGGATCTACTTCCCTGACCAGAGGTTGAACCTGGGACCCCTGCATTGGGAGCACAGAGTCTTAGCCACTGGTCTACCAGGAAAGTCCCTCTTTTGTTTCTTTTCAGTTTTGTTCTTTCAGGTTGACCTACGTGGTAATCAGCACCACGTTGAAGAACAACACCAGATGGGTAGTGCAGAATTCTTGTTCAAAGTGTGAGATCTGATGTCACAGAGTTGTTTGAGTTTGGAGTCTGGTTCTTTCACTCAGTATATGTAAATCTGAGCAAGGCACTTAATTTTTCTTTTTTCTCATTTAATAAATGGGGTTATACTTGCTTTTGAAAGGGAAAAGGAATATTATATGCATAAAGCAGTTAAAACCATCAATGTATTGTAATATGTGATCAAAAATGTTAGCTAGGATTATTTGCATTGTCATGGGCAACATTATTACTGTGATTCATCCCAGGACTTGCTTATCTCCCTAAAATCTGTGATCTAAGTTTGGCCAAGTTCTATGTGTCCTGCCCCTTTCCTGCACGTGTAATAAGAAGGGTGGCTACTAAATGGACTCTTCCCACAGTGCTTCTTCATACCCTGTGGACTCCTGCAAGCACAACGAGCATCACAACTTCCCTTGAACTTGATCTGGATGGGCCTGATAATCTATGTATGCCTGCTTCTTCTGACTCCAAAAATCCTGAGTCTGCCTTTTGATCCTCAAGACAATGCCTTCCTGTCCTGGGCTCATTCCTACACTGCATTCCACAATCAGTCTAACTGCTAGGTCTGTCGAGCACTCCCCTCTTCATCAATGGAAGGCTTCCCATGGTGGGCAACTCCACTTCAAGGAAAGGACTTTCTTTCTCCAAGTCTGCAAATACCTGTGACAACAATCATATGTGAAGCCTCTTCTTAATCTGATGAGATCTAACAATCCTAAAATGGACTGGTGCAACACTTTGTACCTTAACTGTGGTCCTAATGTGACTGTTAACTTTGCTGATTTTTCCTTTTTTCTGTTTGCTCTCTGAATCTGTAACCATGTGACTGGATTTGTTTTTAGCCACATGATGGTTGCTCAAACTCCTGCTACTGTGGCAGCTTTCTCCAACTACTCCTTGGGGCCAACTACTCCTGGATCAGAGACTCTCAATATGAGGGTTAGAAGAACATGTTGCATCACCAATTTAGGGATGACTTCCCTTTCCCTAGGCAACATAATTCTCCTAAAAGAAAACAGGGGAATGAGAGGATAACAGGATGGCTAGGGATCTCCAGGTGGAGGAAATAGGCACAAGTGTCAGACATTTTTTATCTCTGTCTTAAGTGACAGGAGGAAACAAACTACAAGTGTCAGATTTTTGGCTTCCCTGATAGCTCAGTTGACAAAGAACCCCCCTGCAATGCAGGAGACCCCAGTTTGATTCCTGGATCAGGAAGATCCCCTGGAGAAGGGATAGGCTACCCACCCCAGTAATCCGGGGCTTCCCTTATGGCTCAGCTGGTAAAGAATCTGCCTACAATGAGGGAGACCTGAGTTCAATCACTGGGTGGGGAAGATCCCCTGGAGAAGGGAAACAGTACCACCTCCAGTATTTTGGCCTGGAGGATTCCATGGACTGTATAGTCCATGGGGTTGCAAAGAGTTGGACATGACTGAGCGACTTTAAATTTAAACGTAAATAAGAAGGGAATGCATAAGGCATTTCAAAAGCTGCCCTCTTATTCCATTTTTCCACTCCATTGAGTCCCATGATTCTTGATTCTTCAGCTCAATTTCCCAAATTTCAACTGTCATCTCACTTATGGGGAGGAAGTCAGTGTGGTACAAAGTACAGACCTAGAAATGGATGCCAGACTCTGAAGAGTGTTAGGTTTGAATCCTTCCTAAATCTACCCCTTACTTATTATACTTATTGCTTATTCAATGCAATTTTTCATAACATTTTATTTCTCTGCACTTAAGTTTTCTGTAAGTTTCTTCTGTAATCTACACTGCTGCTGCTGCTGCGTCACTTCAGTCGTGTCCGACTCTGTGCGACCCCATAGACGGCAGCCCACCAGGCTCCCCCTTTCCTGGGATTCTCCAGGCAAGAACACTGGAGTGGGTTGCCATTTCCTACTCCAATGCATGAAAGTGAAAAGTGAAAGTGAACTCGCTCAGTCGTAACATCAAACTCATGATGCTATATTGAAATCAGAGCTGGATTCAAAGTCCTATATCAAGGTTTGATACATAATTCAATTAGCTTTTTGACACTTAGCATGTGTCAGCTGCCATGCTAGATTCTAGGACACAACAGTAAATATGTCAGAGTTTGCCCTCAAGGGAACTGAAACTGGGTGAATGATAGATACACAAACCAAAGTGATCATTTGGCAACCCACTCCAGTGTTCTTGCCTGGAGAATCCCAGGGAAGGGGGAGCTCAATGGGCTGCTGTCTATGGGGTCGCACAGAGTCGGACACAACTGAAGTGACTTAGCAATGTGTAAATATCCAGACTTGGTGTCCCAGAAGAGAGACATCTCCCCTAAACTTTGGGCTGAAAGGAGTCTTCTTATGTTAGAGTGCAGTTAATTGAGGCTGAAAGAATTGTTCAGGCACTAAGAATGTGAAGGGCATGTAAAGAACACTAAGTAAAGCACTCAAAATGAAGAGTGTCCAGGGAGCAATAAACTCATTGATATGATCAGAACTTAAACTGTGAGGAGAGATGTAGTGGGAGATAAATCTAAACAGATAAGGAAGATCTAAATTGTTGGTTTCTTCGGGGCTGCATGAGGGACCTTGAAATGTATTCACAGATAATAGGGAGACAATGAAAGTCAGGGGGGATTAGACAATAAATAGTAGATGGTATTATTATGACTACTCTTAAATGGGGCAATCAGCTCAGAGCATCCTCAGACTGACAACTGATGTTGTCAACACAAGCTTGATCCCTCATCCATGTGATCTCCATTAAACAGAGCTGTTGACAATTTATACCCTTTCTTGACTTTCTCAGAGGAATAAAGTCAGTTTATCTAAAGCTGTAAACCATTCCTCAGGCCGACATCTTGCCAGTCTACCCTCTCCACACCCCAGTTCTAACTATCCTATGCTGACACAGATAGTTACATAAGGCACAGACTCTGTGGTAGGATTGTCCACATATATATCCCAAATCTAACACTTTCTAGCTTTGCCTCTGGACATTTTAGCTTGTCCTTCAGTTCTTCAATTGTAAAATGGGGATAACAATCGTATATCACCCTCAGCATTGCTTTGATGATTGAATGAATTGATGTACATAATATCACTAAAACCACCTCCAGCATATAGTAAGTAGTAAGTATATTTGACTTCTGTTAATTCTCTAATGTGTGTGAATCCGCCCCTCCCCAGCCCCTGCCATTCCATCCTGAGATATGTGCTTCAGAGGTACTCTGTACAGTTCCTCAAGTAAAGCACAAAGAAAACCGTGACCCAGCAGATCTTCAGCACAAAGCACAGTGTGTTAAGTGCCACTGTCACAAGCTAAGTACAGTGAGACAAAGCAGGCTCTGGTGCAGCCAGAATGTCTCTAAAGGGGGCTTGATTAAAATATGAGCAGTGTATTATTCAAACATAAAGAGAAATAATGCCATCTGCAGCACCACTGATGGACCTAGAGATGATCATACTAAGCCAGGTAAGTCAGAAAGAGAAAGCCAAATATCATATGATATCACTTATATTTGGAATCTAAACAAAGGATACAACAAATGTATTTATAAAACAGGAATAGACTCACAGGTATAGAAAACTTATGGTTATCAAAGGGAAGGGGGAAAGAGATAAATTAGGAGGTTGGGATCAACATATACAAACCCTATATATACAATATCGGGTTGGCCAACCGAATAGCTAAACAAATGGATGCACTATATAGCACAGGAAACTCAGTATCTTGTGATAGCCTATAATGGAAAATAATCTAAAATATATACATTTTTTAGATTTGGTTTTAATCTGTGTTTGCATGACTTGCATACTGATTACTTTGTTTATTTGCTTATTCATACTCTAATGACTCCAACATTCTTGTCAGGAAAATTCCATGGACAGAGGAACCTGATGGGCTAAAGTCCGTGTGTTCCAAAGAGCTGGACACAGCTGAATGACTAAGCATGCATGCATGCATATTCTAATGATGATGGTGGACTAAAGAAAACACCTTTCTTTGTCATCGAAGGATGCAGAAGTTGAGAGGAGAGGATGGTCAGAAAACAAAGGCTTCCTGGTGGTGATGGAACCACAGTGAAGCAACAAGTATGGCAAAACCAATACAGTATTGTCAAGTAAATTAAAATAAATAAATAAATAATAGAAGGAGGAAAAAAACGACTTTAGCATTAGAATATCTGTGTCAGAATCCCAACAAGACCCTTCATTGGTTTGGCATTCCCTGGACAAGTCACCTAACCAGTGCATTGTGTTCTCTGAAAACTAAGGGTATTTAAAGTATTTTTCTTCACTGGGATAATGCGAGGATTTGATGAAATAGCATATGTGAGCATGCTTCATATGCTCTAAAGGAACATCCCAATTCCAGTTATTATTAGAAATGAGTCATGTTTGGATGGAAGATAAGTGTAATGACAGTACACTCAGAGAAATTATACAGATAAATGAAAAGATTTGGCTTACTTGGGAACACAGAGGAAAACAATTTGACCAGACTAGTGAATACATTTCACCAACTAGTTCACTGGAATAAGTAAGACCTGCTTCCTATCCTTGAAGAGTGTTAAGGATAATCAGGGAGACAGTGAGGGCTTTACAAGAGAGTTTCTGTCAGGGTGTATAAAAGGGATATGCCTGGAAATGGGTGTCTAAATTCCCATAAGAACAGATATTAACTCACTAGCAGCAGAATTGATTATACTAGCAAAAAAGGAAGCTGTTGGAATTTTTATGTGTGATAATGATGGACTCAAACTCAGTTTTTTTCCTGCATGCTTATTGCACAAAGGGATTTCCTTGTAGTTCTTTTAGCAGAGCTCGCATATAGCCCACAGAAATGTGCTTAGATGGGTAGATATATAATGGGGCAAAATCAAGTCCAACTAAGTAGGCTACTTATCTAAACACAAATGGGAACTCAAGAAAATTAATGAAAGTTGAAGTATTCCTAGGGCAAGGATACTGGAATTGTTTGGGAGGATTGTATAATAGAATAGAATAAAGCAATATACAAAGACTTCAAACTTGTGCATGTCAACGAAAATAGGAAAATATCAGAATAATCTTTGAGAGGTGGATGGGGGAGAATGTCCAGGGTATCACTGCCAAGGATCCTAAAGAGTAGGGTTTAAGAGATTTCTGGAGACTGGTGGATTTAGCTTTGAATCTCTGTTCTCATATCTACTCATAGGGCAACCTTAGGCACTTACTATTTTCCTATCTGAGCCTCATTTTCTTTATCTAGAAAATGGAGCTGACATTGTTGATCTCACATGGTTGTTTCAAATATTAGATAAAGACTTAAAAGTATTTACCACAATGACCGTCATTCACTGTGCATTCAATAAATATTGACTGACAAAACTAAAATAGAGAAGAAAGAAGCATACTCATGAATTTTTTTTAAAAGACAAGCTAAAACAAATAACCTTAAAAATGATATTATTGTCTTCAATGGAAGGCAGCAGAAGAGAGATTCATGCATGACTCATTCAGAAACAAGGCATCAAGGATATAATATGTTTGGATACTTTCCTGTGGAAATAGGGGCATTAATATTTGCCTTCACAGACTTCACTAGTGATCCAGTGGTTGAGATTTTACCTTCCATCGCAAGGGACATGGATTGAATCCCTGGTTAGGGCACTAAGGTCCCACATGCAGTGGGGTGAAGCCCATAATTTTAAAAAAAGTGAAATAGAGGATTAAATATTTTGAAAAATTACAAGGTGCTTCCAGGACAGAGAAAGAGCCGGGTAAGTCAATGGACAGTTACAGTGAGGGATTCTGTTTCAAAGGAGGAGGACAATTTCCACCCTAGTTGATTGTTCCCCTCAAAGGGTTAATTTACTCTGTTATGTTCCCACAGACTCATGCTGATGCTCGGTGATGCTGCCATCCTATCCGTGGGCAATGTTAATCCTACAGAAGTCACCATCAGAGCTGTTTCACATCTCACCCACAAACTAGTTCCTCCTGGGCACCTCTCGTGTCCCTGGAACACTGTGTACCTCTAACCATCCAAGTTTCAGGGCCCTCTTCAGTTTCGATGGTGCTCTGGGCCATTTAGGAAAAATAAATGCCAATTTTCAGCATACTTTGCTTCTATATACTGGAAATATTTTGCAGTATATTGATTAAAAGAAAAAGAAAGCTTTGGGGTCATCTTCAAGAATATTATTATAATACATCTACAAATCTATGATGTATCCAGTGTGGCCAGTCTCCACCTCCCAGCTCATGTATCCTTACAGTGTTCAACAGACAAGATCATATGCGCAGTCAGGGCAGATATGACTTATTCCTATTCTCAGATGAAGGACGTAGGGTTTAGCTATATTAATAGAATTGCTTCAAATCATATAACTTTAGAAAAGGACTGAGCAGAAACTAAATCTATGAGGGTCTGACTCTAAAAGTCCCTGCTCTTTCTGAAATTCTGATTCCTGGAAAGTAATAGCTCCTTCCGGTGAACACGTCTGTCCTTCTTTGCAAAGAAAAACGATTTGAGTTTTTATTAATACATTTAGATCGTCATCTCTCATAACTCACCAATCTTCTCTGAGTCATTGTACTAAAGCACTTCCAGTTCATTAGGTATTCCTGCTCTTTAGTCTGTGTTTCAAAACACACTATTCAACCTTTATCTACACCAAACTCTATTTACCATCCATTTAGCTCTCTATTAAACTGAGGTGTCCAGATGAGCAAATTCCTCTTCCATCGGAAAGCAGTGGGTCTCATTATCGGTTATTTCCCATAATTTAGTAGTGTCTGCAAATTCCCAAGCCTGCTTTCGAACTCTGCGGATGTGATATCAGTAATACAAATCATGCAAGATAATGTTGAGTTGAAATAAGCATCTTTGTTTTCACCCCCATCAAGCTGACAGTCCAATGGAATGCTATTATTATTGTAGCCTATATTCCAGGAGCTATTTTCCCTATCTTCTATCAGGGTCTGGAGATTAGAGAAAGTATTAATATAAGTTCAAACTAGGTATCTGCAAGATGAAATATCAACGGTGGCTTTGTTGTGCTTTGCCTTTACAATGTCAAATGTGATTTAATTTTTAATGTGACTATGGCTGCACATTCCTCCTAAAAGAAAAAGATCCTGTCATCTTCTATACTAACCTGAAATGTCTACTGTCTAATCATTCATATTCAGGCATTTATAGAGAGTCATCAAGCATTCATCTGGCACCAAATCAGGACTAAGTTTCTGATGCTTAGATAATCATCAGTCCTCAAAATGCAAGTCAAAAATCTACAGGGAGTAATCATAACAGGTACCATTTATTCAATATTAGTTACATACTAGTTTCAACTAAAGCCTTCACATATATTTACTATTCCTCACCACAAACTCTCAGGTAGTTCTACTTATTTTCCATTTCCCTGGTAAGAACACAGAGGATGAAAAACGTCAAGAACTTTCCAAAACCATGCTTTCCGGAAAGCATAGTAAGATATCAAAACAAGATTCTAACACACGCTTGCCTAGTTTCACAGGCCATGGTCTGGTCCATAAATGATTTGGTGATGATAATTATGAAATCAAAGAATGTGAACAAGATGAAGAAGACCTGGTAAAATCCAGCCTCTTACCATAAGCTGTGTGTGCTATACTGAAAGATCTCCTTTCCTTAATCCTCTTCCCCTTTGCTGATACAGATTATGTCAGCAAGAAAGGATGCCTTTCATTCTGTGAGGGGAGATAAAGTTACTGCAAATATCCCTGAAATATAATGAAAGGCTGTTGGAAGACCAGGTGTTTAATGGGAACAAAGGGATGCTGATGACCCAGAGAAGTGAGTGCAGGTTGTTGAAACAGTAAATGAAAGTCTAGTCTCCATTATTTCACAGCCTTGATAGGGTGGATAATTAAATGCACAGGCTTAAAAACCCGTCAACAGATTGTGCTCCCTGCTATTACTACATGAGGATCTGTAGTTCTTGCCTTATTTTCCACTTAGTCACAGAACCCCGAACATACACACTAAAGGGCCACTGAAGGAATGACTGCTCTCCATAATCATCCTCAACCTATTTCTACAGCATAACTTGAAGTGCAGCTTTTAGGGAAAGCTGGAAAATATACGAAAAGAGAAAGCAAAGACTATAGTTCTGAGATGGAGCAGGTGGAATAGAAAGGCAATTCCTGCAGAATGAATAATTGGAGGGCAGAGAGACTGTTGAATGGTTAGTGCCAATGGTTAGGACAAGAGACCATGCATGCACTGAGATTGAGAAAAACCTAAAAGGGAAAAAATAGGTTCAACTTTCCTGTGGAGGAGGCAGGCCTAGGAAAGAAGAGGAAACTATATGTATGTCAGGGTGGAAACTCCAAAGAGGAAGAGACCAGAACTTTCCTGTTTTGCATCTTGAATCCAGTGCATTCAAATATTCACCATTATCTTCTCAGCTGGCAAAAGGATGAAGAGCCAACCAAGCACAGGTTAAAACGTCAACACATTTTGTCTTCAAATTTTGGAAACCCTCAGTCACACTGAAAAGAGGCAGATGTCAGGGCAGGGTGGACAAGAAATCCACTAGCATTAAGTGCCTACTGTGTGCAGAGCCTTTGGTAACTTAATTGAAAATATATAGTAAGTAGTGGTGATGCCCCTGCCATTGATTAAGAATTGTTTTGGTATGGAAAACANATTTTGTCTTCAAATTTTGGAAACCCTCAGTCACACTGAAAAGAGGCAGATGTCAGGGCAGGGTGGACAAGAAATCCACTAGCATTAAGTGCCTACTGTGTGCAGAGCCTTTGGTAACTTAATTGAAAATATATAGTAAGTAGTGGTGATGCCCCTGCCATTGATTAAGAATTGTTTTGGTATGGAAAACATTTGCTTGGCTCAGGTTCTATTATCCTTCTTCCTCAACTTTAGTAGTTGCTCTAACTAGGTCTGGCTCATTGAGTTTTTAAACCAGACAGAATATGGGGCAGGCACAGGTCAGCTCTCCAGGGGGAGATCTACCCTGGAGGTCAGAGGGCTACTGTCAGTCTTTGAAGTTAAGTCTGACACTGATGTCTGGTAAAAGTGCAGAAAATCGGGCATTTTAAATGCTTGTAAAGTATGAGAATTCCCACTCTCAAATCTGGGGACAAAAGAAGAGGAGTTTCCCAGAATTTGAGCAACCCCCACATTCTTGCAGTGCTATACAACTTGTAAGGCAGCCTGGGTCACTGTCACATAAAACACTCTTCGCTCCTATGGAAATACCTCTTGGGTCTAAAAATTAGGACAATATGTATTGCAACAAACAACTGATTCCTTCTTAAGCTTTTAAGCTTTTGGGTGCTGGCTTTTGTGACTAATGATGAATTGCTCTCTGTGCTGGCCCAGTGGAAGTCCAAGGCAAAACTTACTACCTCCTGCTAGCATTTTTCTTGGCATTCTCACTTCCCTCTTTTATTCTTTGCATGATGCAATTGTTTTTTTATTCAATAANTGATGCGAGGGTGATTGTTGGAGAAACTAGACATAAGCTGATGGAATTTACAGATCCTGTTTTACCTCCTGCCACCTGCCTCATCCTCCATTCCTTATCCACCACCCAGGAATATAGGTCACAGGCTAGTGAGTACTGTGGGAAAGTCCTAGAGGTCTAGTCCCAGGAACATGGCTGAATAGAAAACGGATGGTTTCCTCCTGGCACCACCTTGTGTGTTTGCACTGTTTCTTCTGCATCAGGCTTCTTTTCAGCTTTCCTGTCCTTGCTCTCACTTGATCTGTTTTGTCTTATTTTTTTAAAAAATTTCTCTCACTTTCTCTACTTGACTAGCATAGAACTGTTTGTCTACATCCAGGCTATACCCATGAAGTATATTTATAAATAAAAGTAAATAGAAGGTTTTCATTTCAAATAATGCAATTGAGTAATACCAAGTCACTGAGCTTTTAAATCAGTCTAACTATTGAAAAATAATAACTCTCATTTCAAAAAATAACAAACCTTTTCAATAAAAAGTTATTTTGAACAACATTATCTAAACCTCCTACACACACTTCTTATCCTTAATAAGTTTTTCTAAAAAGCATAATCTCTGGTTAAAAACTGTAGCTGAATTTATGTATTAGTGGTGAGCTGAAAACATCCCCCTCCCTCAAAGAGAAAAGACTTTTGTGTCTTAATGTCTGGAACTTGTAAATTGTCCTTATACAGCAAAAAATTTAAAAAGAAGATTTTGCAGATGTGATTAAGTTAATGATACTGAGACAATGAGATTATCTGGAATTTCCTTGGTAGTTCAGATGGTAAGAAAATCTGCGTACAATGCAGGCAATGTGGGTCCTTGGTTGGGAAGAGCCCCAAAGAAAGGAATGGCTACCCATTCCGGTATCCTTACCTGGAGACTTCCATGGACAAAGGAGCCTGGCAGGCTACAGTCCGCAGTGTCCCAAACAGTCAGACATGATTGAGTGACTAACATTTTCACTTTCAAATATTATCACATTTATCCTTAAAAGAGGGAGGAAGAGGGAGATTTTACACACAGAGAGGAGGAGGCGGTGTGGCTTTGGAGGCAGAGACTGAGGGATGCAGCCTCAGCCAAGGGATGTGGCAGCCTCTAGAGGCTGGAAGAGGCTGAGAACAGATTCTTTCCTAAAGCCTCCTAGAGCTTGTTCTGCTGCTGCTGCTAAGTTGCTTCAGTCGTGTCCAACTCTGTGCAACTGCATAGACAGCAGCCCACCAGGCTCCCCCATCCCTGAGATTCTCCAGGCAAGACACTGGAGTGGGTTGCCATTTCCTTCTCCAGTGCATCAAAGTGAAAAGTGAAAGTGAAGTCGCTCAGTTGTGTCTGACTCTTAGCGACCCCATGGACTGCAGCCCACCAGGCTCCTCCGTCCATGGGATTTTCCAAGCAAGAGTACTGGAGTGGGGTGCCGTTTCCTTCTCTGTTGTTCTGCTGACAACTCATTTTTGGCCCAGTGACTTTGACTTTAGACTTCTGGACTCCAAAACAACGAGAGACTACATTTCTATCACTTTAAAATCAAGTTTGTGGTAATTTGTTACAGCAGGAAACTAATTTTTTTATTTTCCTTGATTTTATATTATCTCAGGTATCTTTGCCCAACCCAGGGATCAGACTTGCATTTCTTGTCTCTCCTGCGTTGGAAGGTGAATTTTTTACCACTAGTGCCACATGGGAAGCCCAGTAACATATTTGGGTATTGAAATGCTATGTGGCCATTTAAAATGAGGTTGTAAACAAATGTATTGTCATAAAAATAAGTCCAAATATAATGATATATTAAAAAGACTGTACCACTAAACAACCATGATAGTGTATAAAAAATGTTTAGGAAGCATATGGTATAAGATATGATTCATAATTTTCTCTGGGTGAGAGGTATGCAGTGTTTATTTTCATCTCTTTTTCTTGTGCGTATGCACTTTCCAATGTCTTGATTTTTTAATGAGAAAACAATAAGGGTATTTTTTTTACTAAAGATTCTGTGGGTTCAGTGCCAGTTAGGAACATTTTTAGGATGAAAAAGAAACACACAGGAAGTACCTAAGAACATTGACTAGGTGACCTGCCCCCTTATCAAAGGCCCTAAGTATAATAATGGGATTATATTTTCCCATAAAATCAGAGTGCTTGGCCACATAGAAGAGTGTAAGGCATCTTTATTTAATGCTCAGATGTCATTTGTCAAGTGGGACATCACTGATTGAATAACAGTTTTCAGAGAGGAAAAAAACCTCTCATATCTTCACTAAATATACATATCCTATTCTCCAAATATTACAATGAAATAAAGCCTTAGATTTCAGGAAATGTGAAAATTTTCAGAAAGTAACCTAGGCTTACATTCTGCTCATTACTAAAGTGAAATCATCTGAATTAAACAGAAGCATCCTGGAGGTTTTGTGCCCTCTTGAAGATGTGGGAAGCAAGATGGTGATCTCATTCTGCACCCCACCTGCTAACCATCTCCCTAAGCCTGCCTCATCCTCCATTTCCCCTCACAGGTCTGCTACACCAATACCCATATGGCAGCTGAGTAGAGATTTTCCTAATCTGAGCGCTGAGGCAGCAAGAGGGAGGCATTCCTCTGATTGTTGTAATGGCTGCTTTGAAATTCTACCTCGAGAGCATACCCACTTACTGTTAATAGCCTCAGAAAGTATTTCTCAATTTGAAACCAAAATCAGACTGTGAACACATCATCCTGTTTTTAGCTTTGTAAACCAGATGGACTCTAAGCAGATAAACCTCCAGACGGAGACTAACATTAGTATCAATACTGTGAACTAAATGGGATTTTTTACTTTTGATTATGAGTCATCTAGTTTGTGAATTGTAGCTCAACCATGTTAAACTGAGAACAGCAACCATGAGAGGAAATGGGTCTCACTGGGCCCCTGAATCCCTGTGTTGCCTATTGATTGCTACAGCCACCCTTGCAGTGTTCTAAATCTGGATCCTTTGTGTTAAGATAATGACAAGTTTGATTTTTTTTCTGGGCATCAGAATTGCTGTTACGCATACAAAGTCCACATTTGTACAACTCTTGAGAGAATGAATACAAGCTCCACTTTCAAGATGTGCAAACAGAAACTCAAGGGGATTTAGAAGCTTCACCAAAGTAGTCAAGCTTGAAATTAGTCCAGCTGGCTTCTGACCCCAGCTCTTTGTGACTCTTTCCTTTTTATACTGACACTCAAGCTCATCTTTGACTATGGGTTGATATCCTGTTCTTTATACCCACATAATTAGGGTGAATAATAACCTCAGCAATACATGAGAATTTGAACAAACTGGAGTGGGATTGGCCTGGAGGAATGATATGGGTCAAGCTCTGAATCAGGGATTCCAACATTGTGGTGTGTACATTCTTTTGAATGCTGGCCATTTGTTCAATCTTAGGACAGGACAATGAGTCATTAATTGCTATTGTTTTACTGGAATTCTGACCACTTTTATTAGCAGGGTCACCTGGTTACCTTATTGAGGTTTACCTGCCTGGATATTAATGGCCTCATATTATTAATCTCTTCAATGAGTATGGAGTGCTCACTATCAGTGGGCACTAGGGGCGCAAAGGTGAAAAAGGCAGGCTAAAACTTGCAAGAATGAAGAGAAATAACAAAACAAACAATTATACTAGAATGGGTTGAAGTGAGTACAGAAGAACTATGGGGGTATCTAGTAAAAGTGAAAATGAATTTGTTCAGTTGTGCCTGACTCTTTGTGACCCCATGGACAGTAGCCTGCACCAGGCTCCTCCATCCATGGGATTTTCTAGGCAAGAGTACTGGAGTGGGTTGCCATTTCTTTCTCCAGGGAATCTTCCCAACCCAGGGATTGAAGCCAGGTCTCCCGAATTGTAGACAGATGCCATCTGAGCCACCAGGGAAGTCCTCATCTAGTAAAAGGGGCCAGTCTAAACTAGGGTCATGAAAGAACTTTTACAAGAAGTGACATTGTGGCCAAACCTTGAAGGACAATAGAATTCAGACTGGAANTGAAGCCAGGTCTCCCGAATTGTAGACAGATGCCATCTGAGCCACCAGGGAAGTCCTCATCTAGTAAAAGGGGCCAGTCTAAACTAGGGTCATGAAAGAACTTTTACAAGAAGTGACATTGTGGCCAAACCTTGAAGGACAATAGAATTCAGACTGGAATGGCATTCCTGGCAGCATGAAAATATGTCTGAAGGACTAATGGTACTTGAGCACATGCATGCATTAGTAGGAAATCAGAGAGATTCAGAATAGCTCAAGCCCAGCGTCTAGGCAAGAAAGAGTGGAGAAATGGTGAGTTATTTTGTGAGATAGGGGAGCAGTGACCTGACTAATGACGTCTTCATGAGCTATTTTAAGGAGTTTTGACTTTATCAAAGAACAATGAATCACCATTGAAAATATTCTCTAAGCCAAGAAATGATAATAACAGATTTTTATGGTATAAAATAAAGGAGTGAATATCAGATATATGTTAGGAGACCAGTAAGAAGCCTGCAGCAGTGATCTTGGTGAGCAAAGATGGCAGCTTGGACCAGGTTGGAGTCATCAGAAATGAAGAGAAGCATACAAGACATAGGAAGGTCACAGGATATTGACAGGATTTATGATTGATTAGACATGCTGAATGAGATAAAGGAAGGCTTATGGATCTTTGCTTGGATGATTCCTATCAAACATGAAATACAAATAATAGTAACCCTGTAACTTTACACCCCCCATCTGACGGTGCTATTAATTGTTGGTCTTTAATACTGAATGGGGGCCCATTCATAGTATCAGCTTTATTCTTTCAGCCATAAATAGTAAAAACCACAGTTCAAATGCACTTTAAAACTTCAGAAAAGTTTTATCTTAGCTGTCCAAAAGTCCAGTGGGAGCACAGCTCATGGTAAACCAATTTAGCCGCTCCATTAGAGCATCTGGTGTGTAGTTTCTTTCTACAGTTCTTCTTTCTATAATTGTCAAGTCCATTCTAAGTCTGGTTTTGTAGGTTTTCATAAGATAGCTTGCTATAGCAGGGCAAACATCATTTCCAATAAGAAAAAGAGCCCGACTTCTTTTCCCCAGAAAATATAGCAGGTATCATTTTGCATCTCATTGGCCCAAATGGGCATAAACCTAACTATCCCTGAACAAATCTATTGGATTATTTAGGGAAATACTATGGTGGCTTAAACTAATCACGCAGGATGGAATGCTCTCTACTCAGGTTTATCCCAACACTTTGATGGCATCATTTCTGTCTTGGGATCTGATCATTACTCTAGTTCCATATTTATTACTAGACCTGGAAATGAAGGATTGCCTATATGTTTTCAATCTGAACTTCTCTGGGCCCATTTATGTCTGATTCTCTCTTGGAGTAGTCTGTATCTTGGCCATGCTGTCTACTCTAATGGATTTCATTTTAACAAAGCCCCTCAACCTCTAAGCCAGATGATTTTTGTATCTTCCTAACTGGCAAACTCACTCTTCTGCACATCTCCAACCTCAAATCACTACCATATTCAGCCAATGGATCCTGCACAACAGCCACAAGGTTGACCTGCTTTTGTAATCATGGGACATTCAGGTTATTAATCACATGACCATTCTGTGTCAGTCAGAAGATTGATCCCCAATCTTTTTTCTAATAGATTTCTGCTAGATTTCAACTTGGCACATGGCTTATGTAACCAAAGTCTCAGTTCAGTTAAGTTCAGTTGCTCAGTTGTGTCTGACTCTTTGCGACCCCATGAATTGCAGCACACCAGGCCTCCCTGTCCATCACCAACTCCCGGAGTTCACTCACACTCACACCCATCGAGTCCGTGATGCCATCCATCCATCCCATCCTCTGTTGTCCCCTTCTCTTCTTGCCCCCAATCCCTCCCAGCATCAGAGTCTTTTCCAGTGAGTCAACTCTTCGCATGAGGTGGCCAAAGTACTGGAGTTTCAGCTTCAATATCAGTCCTCTCAATGCACATCCAGGGCTGATCTCCTTCAGAATGGACTGGTTGGACCTCCTTGCAGTCCAAGGGACTCTCAAGAGTCTTCTCCAACTCCACAGTTCAAAAGTTATCAATTCTTCAGTGCTCAGCCTTCTTCACAGTCCAACTCTCTCATCCATACATGACTACTGGAAAAAACCATAGCCTTGACTAGATGGACCTTTGTTGACAAAGTAATGTCTCTGCTTTTGTATAGGTTTTGATAAATACCTTCAGAATCACTTAAATTGGAATCACAGAATTTGGAATTGTAGACTACCAAAATTGTAAGGAAAATTAGAAATTCTCTAAATCAATATTCCCATTTTATGAAAGAGGAGAGTTACATTTGGAGTTGTGCAATAATTAGTGTAAGATGACATAACTGGAAGTGATAGAGTTGAAAAATAGAACTTGATCTTCTAGCTCTAAGTTTAATGTTCAATGATTCTTTGCCATATGCTGTGATTTCTACAAGTTCATAAATTAGTGCTTCTGAGCTCCTAATTTGGCTGTATCATTTTTATAGGCCTTGTGGGAAAAAAAATAATAACACAACATATTACTCGTCCCAAGTTTTTTGTGATCTTTTTGCTACAACCATGAAGAAAAAATCAATAGAGTCCAGAAAAAGAAATAAAAATGCAACCAACCAAACAAACAAAACCTGACAACAATCTGCACTTCTTATCACTAAGATTAGAGCATTTCCTAGTCATTAATCAAACAAATTTGCAATGAATAAAAGTGATAGATCCCTATAAAGACCCTATAGCCAATGCAGAGATATAAATGTGAATGTTGGCTCCCCCGTGGAAACATGCCACAATGACCTTCTGTGTCTTAAAACAAAACAACTTCCACAGAAGATTTGGCCCTGAATGAATAAAAGGATTTTGCCACACACTTTAGAATGTACCCCACCTCTAGCCTGAAATCTGTGTTCACCACCCTATCTCAGTGATGGCAGGTACCATGAGAAGTCTTTCAGTTGTTTCTGGAAAGCAGTTTTGAATATCTATTTTGTAATAAATACTCCCATGGCTGGGCGGGGGGGGGGGGGGAATAATTAAAAGGAGACACAGCTTTCAATGAGTTGATGACTTAATAGGTATCCTGTAGAAGGCAAGTCATTTGCATATACTGTACATACAGCTCTGGGAAATTTCAAGGAATCAGAGGCAACTTTCTGGAAGAGAAAATTTCTGAGCTTCATTTTAGGAAGTAGATGAAGAGCAGTTAGTTAGGCAAAGATGGAGAATGAAATCACAAGCCAAAAGAAATGGCAGAGCATTTGCAGAGATACAGATGGACCTAGAGATTGTTATACAGAGTGAACTAAGTCAGACAGAGAAAAACAAATATCGTATAATATACTGCTTATGTGTGGAATCTAGAAAAATGGTACAGATGAACTTATTTACAAAACAGAAATAGAGTCACAGACATAGAGAACAAACTTACAATTACCAAAGGGTGATGGGGGGAAGGGGGGAGGGAGAGCGAGATGAGTCGGGAGATTGGGATTGACATATATACTATTGATACTATGCATAAAACAGATAACTAATGAAAACCTACTGTATAGCACAGGGAACTCTACTCAATGCCCGGGGGTGACAAAAATGGAAAGGAAATCCAGGAAAAGAGGGGATATAGTATATATGTAGTCATACAGCTGATTCATTTTACTGTACAGCAGAAATACTAACATAGCAACTATACTCTAATAAAAATTAATTTTAAAAATGGCAGAGCAGTGGCACAAAGAGCATATTGAAAGGACTATCCTGAATGGGGAAGGAAGGGAGGGATGTNGGGGGTGACAAAAATGGAAAGGAAATCCAGGAAAAGAGGGGATATAGTATATATGTAGTCATACAGCTGATTCATTTTACTGTACAGCAGAAATACTAACATAGCAACTATACTCTAATAAAAATTAATTTTAAAAATGGCAGAGCAGTGGCACAAAGAGCATATTGAAAGGACTATCCTGAATGGGGAAGGAAGGGAGGGATGTAAAGGAAGTATGATTACAATAAAAGTATAAAGGATAGATATGAGACAAATTATGGAGAATCTTGTGCCAGAATGTGGGGCTTGAGATATAATCTATAAAAATTGGACAGAATTACAGATGCTAAGCATATAAGCAACATAGCTGGATCTGCAGTTAAAAGAAGGATTGGGCAATCTGGTGTTTGGATTTAGGTGATAGGGCAATGGTAACCCTAAGACAGTAAGTTCTCTAGGAAGCTGTGACAACAGCCAGAGGAAGAGATGAAAAACCCCTGGGCTAGTTAGAATCACACAGAGAAAGGGATGGATGTGACAGATGTTCAGGAGGTACAATCAATAAAATCCATTGCCTTAGTATCTAAGACAATAGTGCTAGTCATTAAGATAGAAGNAAAGGGGAGGATCTGGCTTGGCTGGGCGAGAAGTGGAGGAAGGAGGCCATTCTGGGCAAAGGAAGAAGGTAGGCAAAAACTTAACTACAGGATCATGGGAGCAAGCAAATAAGGGTACCAGGATGTCTGCAAGAAATGCGTGGCTCTATGGCAGGTAGCATTAGCTTAGGAGGAGAGTCAGATTGAAATAGCCTTGAGTTCCAAGGAAAATTGTACCTTAAGCCACTGGCATTGAGGACCATCTGCAACAATAACATAAGAGGATTATAAAAGGATTGGAAAAGCACATCCACGAGTTTCTAGATGTGAACCTCTAGCTACCACCCTTTAAGAATACTATGCTTAACTTTGATCCTCATTTTCTGAAGTAGATAAAGAACCTTGGATCACATCTCTATTGGAATCTTCTTTTAGACAGTCTCATTAGCCTAAATGAACAATTGTTTGTTGAGAAACCGCTCTGTCCCTATTCTAGGCACCAGCAGTATGACAATGAAGAGGAATCTTTTGATATTTTGATGAACTCATACTTGGTGGAGTCAGTGAAGTTGCTCAGTCATGTATGACTCTGCCATCTGCAATCCCATGGACTGTAGCCTACCAGGCTCCTCCATCCATGGAATTTTCCAGGCAAGAGTACTGGAGTGGGTTGCCATTTTCTTCTCCAGGGGATCTTCCTGACCTAGGGATCGAACACAGGTCTCCCGCATTGCAGGCATATCTGGTGGCTCAGATGGTAAATAGTCTGCCTGGAATGCAGGGGACCAGGGTTTAATCTCTGGATTGAGGAGATCCCCTGGAGAAGGAAGTGGCAACCCACTCCAGTATTCTTGCCTGGAAAATCCCAGGGATGGAGCAGCCTGGTGGTCTACAGTCCATGGGTCTACAGTCTTTGCTGAAAGAGTCGAACAAAACTAAATGACTTTCACTTCACAGTCTGGAGGTGTGAAGAGCTGCATCCACAGCAGTAGGACGTCCAATGAGAAAAAGCTAAACCTCACAATGCCCACTGCCCTGGGGGACTAATATCTATGGATCACAGATCTTCAATTTGGGGGGAAGTATGCAGAAAACCTATTTACAAGTATGTCCTTACCTGTCCCATCAGGCTTTTCCTTTCTCTGAAGAGTTCANTAAATAGTCTGCCTGGAATGCAGGGGACCAGGGTTTAATCTCTGGATTGAGGAGATCCCCTGGAGAAGGCAGTGGCAACCCACTCCAGTGTTCTTGCCTGGAAAATCCCAGGGATGGAGCAGCCTGGTGGTCTACAGTCCATGGGTCTACAGTCTTTGTTGAAAGAGTCAGACAAAACTAAGTGACTTTCACTTCACAGTCTGGAGGTGTGAAGAGCTGCATCCACAGCAGTAAGACGTCCAATGAGAAAAAGCTAAACCTCACTATGCCCACTGCCCTGGGGGACTAATATCTATGGATCACAGATCTTCAATTTGGGGGGAAGCATGCAGAAAACCTATTTACAAGTATGTCCTTACCTGTCCCATCAGGCTTTTCCTTTCTCTGAAGAGTTCAAAAGGTGTCCAGATGGCCATTCTCAGAAGTGAAGCACAGTGCCTGACACATAGTTGTTGTTGTTTAGTGCCTAACTCTTGTCTGACTCTTTTGTGACCCCTTGGACTGTAGCCTGCCAGGCTCCTCTGTCCATAGGATTTCACAGGCAAGAAAACTGGTAGATGTTCCCAAACGTTTACCCGAGTGTAATGCCTAGGTTGATATAGCATGTCATGTCTCCCCTGGGAATGCTGCATTTTAACAAATAATTGATTTATTTAAGACACTGAAACAAAATGACCACGGTGATAGTTTCTGGCCCTTTGTAAGATCTTGGGGAATATAATTTTGTAAAGAACCTTTAAATGTTTGGATTTCCCTTGTGGCTCAGCTGGTTAAGAATCCGGCTGCCATATGGGAGACTTGGGTTCTCTCCCTAGGTGGGGAAGATCCTCTGGAGAAGGGAAAGGCTACCCACTCCAGTAGTGTGGCCTGGAGTATTCCGTGGACTGTATAGTCCATGGGGCTGCAAAGAGTTGGACACAACTGACAGACTTTCACTTTTAAACTTTTATTGAATCACATTACTTAGGGATGTGTGGGTTTCCCATGTGGCACCAGGGGTAAAGAATCCATCTGCAATGCAGGAGACACAAGAGACTTGGGTTTGGTCCCTGAGTCAAGAAGATTCCCCCGAAGAAGGCAATGGCAACCCACTCCAGTATTCTTGTCTGGAAAATCCCCTGGACAGAGGAGCTGGTGGGCTACAGTCCACAGAGTCTCAAAGAGTAAACTCTTTGAGACCTGTAGTGACAGGAAGGCATAGGATAATGATTTTTCTTTTCAGCGGCTACCTGTGAAAGAATGTGGTCTCACTGAATCCTTACAATAACTCTACAGTGCTTATTATTTCTACTTTACAGATGTAAACACGGAAATGGAGAAGACAATGGCACCCCACTCCAGTACTCTTGCCTGAAAAATCCCGTGGACAGAGGAGCCTGGTAGGCTACAGTCCATGGGGTCGTTAAGAGTCAGACACGACTGAGCAACTTAATTTTCACTTTTATGCATTGGAGAAGGACATGGCAACCCACTCCAGTGTTCTTACCTGGAGAATCCCAGGGATCAGGGAGCCTGGTGGGCTGCCGTCTATGGGGTCACACAGAATTGGACATGACTGAAGCGACTTAGCAGCAGCAGCAGCAGACACTGAAATTCTTTGTAGAAGCTTATCTCGTCAGGAAGTAGTAGAGCCAGAATTCAAACTGAAGTCTTTCCTTTGCCAAATTTCAGGCTCCTTTTAGTGACAGGCCCTTCCACACCTGTGTAGGCCCATAAAGCAGGCATGTACACAGGTGTCTCACATGCAGGCTGCTTATAGTTCCTGCTTTTGACTACCTCTGGTTACAGTTTTTGGCAGGACTTTTCTGTAACTCTGCTTCTCCAATGTAGGTGCTGGATTCCCTGTGGATTATCGGAGGAGTTTCCCATGAGCCTCTGAATCATTTCATAGGTCCCCCCATCTGTTTTCCTCTAGTAAGTTGCCACCTCCAGCTGTCTCCCAAATTAATGTCATCAAGGCAGGCCTTTGCAGCAAAACAAACTCACTCATGCTTTTCTTATTGAGAATCGCTTAACCTGATTAATCATGACAGATGTCTTCATAGTGGACAGATTTCTCATACAGCAAGTGAATATAGGTTCACCAGCAACATTTAATTCTACATTGTACTCAAGTCTGGGGAAGATTAAGAGACCACACTATATAAAACAAAATAATATTCTCCTGAAGATACTTGTATGTTTTGAGATTTATGAATATCAATCCACTATAGAACAAGCCATAAGTCATTCAGTGTTAGAAAAGATTGGAAGCATTTTCATTAATTTCATTTTAAGGAAAACATGTTTGTGAGAAAAAGCATTGTTTTTTCTAGGCATTATATTGCTTCCCTTACATAATATTATCCTTGCACTTTCGTATTGTGTCCATCCAATACTTTTTATTTCCTGAGCAGATCCTCTGTGTTGGCATTTATAAGAGTCCTTAAGGAATTTGCCATCTTGTTGAGAAGTCCAGTCACACATACACTGATTAATTTTATAGTGATGTCACACAGAAGATAATCAGGGTTGACAAAAAATTCCGGTTTCTCAGTTGCTTCTTAACGGCACTAATAAGAATAAGTCTACTACCAACCATGGCAGAAAACAGATTAAAAGACGGGAAAACTATTTATTGAGTGCCTAAAATGTGTTGGGTATCACTATAGGCATTCCAAGTTAATTTTAATTCTGCCACCACAGCCCAGAAAAATTCATAACATTATCTCTATTTTATGAGAAATATGAGGGTTAGAACCAAGCTCTGTGACCACAGAGCTAAGAGCTGACAGAGCCAGGACCAAAACTTGTTCAGTCTGACTTCAAAGACCATGCTCCTTCCAGGGCAGCACACATCTTCCCTTTGGGGCGAGCAAGCAAAAGCGCAGCTTTTTAAGAACATTCATATGATTAGAAGCTTGAAAGTTATTTTACTCAGTGCTTACAGGAATGCAATGCATATATGTCATTTCAATAAACAGTGAATCCATTTCACAGCTATAGCTTTAAAATGCAAACAAACAACCCTAGTAAGTCCATTTGTTTTTGAAAATTTTAACAATACTGCTAAGGGGAACACTGACTGCTTAAGGTAAAAAGTCAAGAATAAATATAATAAATTAAAAGTGCACTAGTGTTATTGAAAATGCATTTTATTGGCACAAGTTATAACATAAAGAATGATAAATACATTAGTAGCTAACATTTCAGTAACATGGCTGGCAATAAGATTGCTAACAATTTTACTTTCATATCTTAAAAATACTTGCAAGATAAGAAATCATTCTGTCACCAGAATAGGTGTGACAGGAACTCACCTTACAGAATACCAAGGGAGTAGGCACAAGGCCAGTTAAATATTTCTAGCAGATTGAATCAGCAGGAAGCAGCTTGCAAGAGCACTTGCTTAGAAGTAGTAGAACTGGACAGAAGGATAAAACCTTCCATCAAGGTTACCACTTGAATTTCAGAAAGTCATTGATAGGCAACATTAAACCTATTGGTAGAAATCAGCCAGCAGCCCTAGTGATTTAAAGAAATATGACTTCAATTAAATAATTCTTAGCATTGAATGCATGTCACGTACTGTTTTAAGTGCCAGGAAGATCCTCGGTTGGTGAGGAAGATAGGTAAATAAATGAAGGCTTAATGGCAGTGTACAATGCATTTGACTTTGAGAGAACACAGAGAGGAAAAGGATTGTGACCTACCAATGCCCTTGAGTTCATGGAAATACAAAAGATGGGCCTTTATCTCAGATTAAATGGATGGCCAGTAAAGAGTCTTTGGGAATTCTTACTGAGTGAGAAGATTTACGTAAGCTAGTCTTAGAAGGAGGAACAAATATGGTAGGAGAACCAGGAGTGGGAAGACCTTGGCTCTGTGCAGAGACATAGTGATACGAAAGACCAGGCCAACTGAAAGGCTTGTTAAGTCATGGTGCAGGATGGTTTACAGTGAGGTAGGAGAGACAGAAGCTAAGTTATGAAAAAACTTAAATAGCATTCTATGGAATTTAGTCTTTATTCTGGAGCTAGATGTCACCAAATTTTAGTGCGCATAGATAGCATTACCCAGACAGAAGATTATGATTCAAGGAGTCTGACTTGAAGGTAAACAAGACATGCATGAATGGAGGCTAACTTTCTACCTTGTTAGATGTAGCAGAGAATGCAAAGGAAAACATCAAGGATGACTCTTGAAGACTGCTGTTTCTATGGGTTGAAGAAATGTGTGGCTTTGATCTAGGGAAGAAATGTGTGGCTTTGATCTAGGGAGGAAATGAGCTCAGCGTGGGTATTGTTTGCTTATTGTCGTTGCAAATTCTGGTGTCAGTTCATGTAATGGCACTCAGGAAATTAGTATCAGCCATGGAAATTTAGTAATTATTGAGTTGTTAGTGTCAGCTAGAGTCTGGATGAGTACAGAATACAAAAATTAAAGAAAAAAGAGATAAGTATAGAAATTTAGAGACCATAGAAGACAGACACTTGTAAAAAAAATAGAAGAAGAAGAAGAGAGAGAATAACCACAAATAGGAGGAAATCTAGAAGAGAGAGGTATAATTGAAATTACAATGAAAAGTACAATGAATCCTGAGAAAGAGAAACTTGTCTGTAGTGGAAAAGTACTATGTCCAATACATAAAGAGGCAAAGAGTCTGATGGCCTCTATGTTCCATTTGATGGTATTATGATATTATTTTATATTCTCAGCACAACTACTACATGGCAAGGACAGTTACTCCAGTTTTACAGAAGATGCTGTGACACTAAAGAGACATTAAATCACTCAAATTCACATGGCTCCACTTCTGAATCTGAGCCCTTGTGCCCCATCCTGTATAGTGTGCTGCCTACTTAGAGATTTCAGTGAAGGAAATTTTAGGGAACTCATATAGAGCAAGTGGAAGGGTGAATAGTGGGTGGCAGATGAGAGGCACTGCACATCAATAATTCTGTCTAAAAACTAGTCTTTGAAAACCTAGTAAAATGATATGAAGAGGGATGACATTGAAAAGGAGAAAAAACAAGCAGATTTCAATTCAAAGGGGCAAGAGCCAGCACAAGAGGGAGAGGATGAAGGCATGGGCAGACAGGCATAGAGGGATTATTTTGACAGTCACAGTGGGAGTTGAATTCAGAGCCACAGCAGTGGATATCATGTGATGAAGGAGAAGAAATCAAGGACAGAAATAGAGATGTTGTTGGATGGGGAGAGGAAGACTCTGGACAGGTCTTGCCAGACAAATGGCTTCTACCATTCTGTGTTCTCTATGACTGAGGAGATATTTGCTGAAAATAATGAGACCTGAGAGTAAAAATAGGGGCATGAGTAACTTAAAATGAAGATGGGACTAACTCTTAGAGGATGTGGACTGGTGAGTGACCAAGTACATGTAGGAACCATGACCAGCATTTTAAGTGATCCAGCTCAGAATGGGGAAGGAAAACCCAGAATGCTGTCATGTTTCTCTGGTCAGGGAACATTCAGTGACTTCTGTAAAGGCCTGATGCCCACTGGAGACAACTTCCTTCCATGAGGAGGATCTCATAACACTGGTTAGGAACAGCTGTATTAGAATAGTCCAGGGAGAATTCATGAAAGACGTGAGGCTTAAGGTGAACCATGAAAGTTGATCAAAGTGTGGGCTGGTGGAGGGGAGGGAGAAAGAACATTCCAGGAGGAGTGAGCAACCAGAAAGCATGAAAAAGTAAAAGCTTCATATAAAATCATCCTTCTGAAGGCTGTGGATGGGAGCTTTGAAAGAGATGGGGAAGAGGAGAAGGATACTGTTGGAGGTGTTGGAAAGTGGAGTTAGGTGAATCTTTGTCTGGAAGACCTCCACTCCAGCTAAAGAAGCTGGACTTTGTCAAGTGTTTGCAAAGCAGAAAATCACCCTCTTTCCTTAGATTAAGAGATATACATGGTCAGCAAGACCTCATGTCAAGTGAAGGGGAACGGTTCGCTTGATTCCTTCTCTAGTTGAAATGAGACTTTATATCCATTATGCCTAATCTTCACACATTCTGCAAGGCTGACCTTATGCTCACTTTGACCACGGTCACAGTGGTCATAAGTACAGATCTCTGAGTCTCTCCCTACACTTATCTGATTCCAGTCCATCACCTCCTTTAGGTATATAATTAGTGAAAATGCATCAAAATGCACTTACTAATGAGAGCCCTTCTGCATAAAAGAAGAGCTCCTCTCTTCTTGATGTCAGGAATGACTTGGAAATCAAGTGATACATTCTAGGACTGTTGCTCTATACTGTGTTTATGTCATTTCCATAGCCCTGGCAGCTATCAAAAGTGGTCACAGACCACCAAGGTACCTGGTGCCAAAATCTACTGCGGCAAATCTGAGATCTGANAAGTGGAAGGGTGAATAGTGGGTGGCAGATGAGAGGCACTGCACATCAATAATTCTGTCTAAAAACTAGTCTTTGAAAACCTAGTAAAATGATATGAAGAGGGATGACATTGAAAAGGAGAAAAAACAAGCAGATTTCAATTCAAAGGGGCAAGAGCCAGCACAAGAGGGAGAGGATGAAGGCATGGGCAGACAGGCATAGAGGGATTATTTTGACAGTCACAGTGGGAGTTGAATTCAGAGCCACAGCAGTGGATATCATGTGATGAAGGAGAAGAAATCAAGGACAGAAATAGAGATGTTGTTGGATGGGGAGAGGAAGACTCTGGACAGGTCTTGCCAGACAAATGGCTTCTACCATTCTGTGTTCTCTATGACTGAGGAGATATTTGCTGAAAATAATGAGACCTGATAGTAAAAATAGGGGCATGAGTAACTTAAAATGAAGATGGGACTAACTCTTAGAGGATGTGGACTGGTGAGTGACCAAGTACATGTAGGAACCATGACCAGCATTTTAAGTGATCCAGCTCAGAATGGGGAAGGAAAACCCAGAATGCTGTCATGTTTCTCTGGTCAGGGAACATTCAGTGACTTCTGTAAAGGCCTGATGCCCACTGGAGACAACTTCCTTCCATGAGGAGGATCTCATAACACTGGTTAGGAACAGCTGTATTAGAATAGTCCAGGGAGAATTCATGAAAGACGTGAGGCTTAAGGTGAACCATGAAAGTTGATCAAAGTGTGGGCTGGTGGAGGGGAGGGAGAAAGAACATTCCAGGAGGAGTGAGCAACCAGAAAGCATGAAAAAGTAAAAGCTTCATATAAAATCATCCTTTTGAAGGCTGTGGATGGGAGCTTTGAAAGAGATGGGGAGGAGGAGAAGGATACTGTTGGAGGTGTTGGAAAGTGGAGTTAGGTGAATCTTTGTCTGGAAGACCTCCACTCCAGCTAAAGAAGCTGGACTTTGTCAAGTGTTTGCAAAGCAGAAAATCACCCTCTTTCCTTAGATTAAGAGATATACATGGTCAGCAAGACCTCATGTCAAGTGAAGGGGAACGGTTCGCTTGATTCCTTCTCTAGTTGAAATGAGACTTTATATCCATTATGCCTAATCTTCACACATTCTGCAAGGCTGACCTTATGCTCACTTTGACCACGGTCACAGTGGTCATAAGTACAGATCTCTGAGTCTCTCCCTACACTTATCTGATTCCAGTCCATCACCTCCTTTAGGTATATAATTAGTGAAAATGCATCAAAATGCACTTACTAATGAGAGCCCTTCTGCATAAAAGAAGAGCTCCTCTCTTCTTGATGTCAGGAATGACTTGGAAATCAAGTGATACATTCTAGGACTGTTGCTCTATACTGTGTTTATGTCATTTCCATAGCCCTGGCAGCTATCAAAAGTGGTCACAGACCACCAAGGTACCTGGTGCCAAAATCTACTGCGGCAAATCTGAGATCTGAGCAACAGTAAGGCCCCAAGAAATGCCAATTTCTTCCTTACATTCTTCCTTCTCTTTTTACAAATCTTATCTTTAGGATTTTCAGTCAGGTTATTGGAGGTTGAGGTGTGACATAGCCACCTGCTCTAAGTGGACAAGTCACTGTGGCCCTTTCTTTTTCTGAAGCATGATCTAGGCTCACCTTTTTCAGGGGCAGGAGGACAGGACCCTGGGAGCTCAAGGGCCCTAATGCATCAGTTATAGAAATATTTTTAACACTGCTTAACATATTCCCCATCACATTCCTGGAAAAACTGAAAAACATTTTCCCATAGCACAAATGCCCATATTTGTCCTTCTTCAGGTATATCGTTAAAAGAGGAAATCAACTCAAACATCTGGACAGAAAGCCAAGATCACATAGCTCCCTGGGAGATAGCAAAGAGCACGAGTTTCATTTTATGCTCAAATGGAGGAATTTCTTAGGCTCCCTGCTTTGTTTCTTTAGTGGGCCTCTAAGCAGGCTGAGGAGCTTCCCTGGTGGCTCAGATAATAAAGACTCTGCCTGCAATGCAGGAGACCCAGGTTTGATCCCTGGGTTGGGAAGATCCACTGGAGAAGGGGATGGCAATCCACTCCAGTGTTCTTGTCTTGAGAATTCCATGGACAGAGGAGCCTGGTGGGCTACAGTTCATGGGTTCACAAAGAGTCAGACACAACTAAGCAACTAACACAGTTATTACCACTAAACCTGCTAAAGTACCTATATCTGTAACCATGGATAGGTTTATCCCAGTGTAACCGAAACTGCTCTCTCATGCAAATGCCAAGTCATTTTTCCTCCAGTAAATCATTTTGACTTCTCTCTTTCCTTCATTTTGTTTCATCTTTGTTCCTCAAACCTCGGTTCCACAATTTGGAAAAACTCAGACTTTCCAGCACTTTCATGATAAGGAAAAGGCTAAGAAATATTTCCTTCTATCAGGTGTTTATTGTAATTTCTAGGAAAGCTTTTAAGATGAATCAAGGCACATCATTGGGGGCTCTCAGGTGGCACAGTGGTAAAGAACCTGCCTGTCAACTCAGGAGACACAAGAGAAGAGGGTTCAGTCCCTGGGTCGGGAATCTCCCCTGTCATAGGAAATGGCAACTCACTCTGGTATTCTTCCCTGAAAATTTCATGGACAGAAAAGTCTTGGTTGCAAAAGAGTGGTCACAACTGAACACACATGCGCTGCATGGCAAGGTGTGTCCTGGTGGGCTTTTGGTTTCTCTCTCCCAACTTTATGTGTTAGTAGTGCAACATTAAGCTGTGAGAAATTATGCAGCAGAATAACCTAAAGTAAACTTTTGAATAAAATATAAGTGGCGTCCTCTAATGATCGGAACTACGATTTATGGTGCCAGACACTGTACTAGGTGTCAGTTTAAATCTTGCCATTTTACCCTCAAACAAATCCCAGGGCATAAACTAATATCTTGTTTTGTCAGTTGAGAAAACAGAGATCAGGAAGGTCATCACCTTGTTGAGCTACTAAGCAGCAAGGTCAAAATTGTAATCCAAACCTTTTGCTCTGCCCACTATCCTGGACCAGGCCTCCTGTTTCTTCAGGTCACTACCTGAAGTAGAGACCTTTGATCTGATGGCTAATGACACTCAATTGATTGGGATTTCATATATGTTTATTCAAGTATATTAAAGGGAAAGCAGGGCAAAGAAACAAATGGGCTACATACAGCTGTGTGTAGCTACTCAGTCGTGTCTGACTCTTTGCGACCCCATAGACTGCCAACAGACTCATCTGTCCATGGACTTCTTCAGGCAAGAATACTGGAGTGAGTAGCCATTCCCTTCTTCAGGGGATCTTCCCAACCCAGGGATAAAAGTCCAGTCTCCAGCACTGCAGGCAGATTCTTTACCATCTGAGCCATTGGGGCTATATCCGGAGACTGCCTTAATTATATGTTTCTTGTTCAACTGATGGGTGAATCTGATGACTTTCGGTTTTGCTTTGCCTCACAACTACATTTGTACAATGAATTTTGTTTTTTTTGCTTATTAGTATGCAGGACCATTCTTGAGTGCCTCTCAACAGGGCCATGAGAGCTACCTCAGTTATGGTCAGTTCTCAAACATTTATTGGGCATTTGCCGATGAATAAAAAATGAGAACAAACAGATGGTTTTAGAATAGTGGCATTGATTCAGCAGTCAAGAAATGAAAAGGAGAGTATGGACCCACAGAGCAGGGAAATCTAGCGCAGACTCAGGGAGGGAGAGTCAAGTAAGGTTTTCTGGGGGACATCTGAAATCATTCTAAAGGGTAACTGGAACTGAGCACGAGATTGATGCTGAGTTAAGTAGAGGAACAAAATGCATGAACAAAAAGATGGTACCAAAGGATGAGAAAGCAAAGTGTGAGCAGGGAACTGTCAAGAATTCAGGACATTTAGAACATTAAATGCAAGGCTACTTGCACAGCCAGAAAGAAGAGTTGAGTTGACAAAGGTCAACCAGAATCGGGCCAATCGGTGCCTTACAGCTGCATGAAGTGACTATACACAGATATACATTTCATGTACAGTGAGCCCTCTACGTACAAACCTTTGAGTTGCAAACATACGTCTGATTTCAAGAAGGAACCAGAACCTATGCTTTCAACTTCAGGAGTGAGAGAAATTGCAGTTTGTCCTTCTGTCTTGTATTGCTGACAATTTTTGAGCTCTACCATCTCCCACCTCTTCTCCCTCCTCCAGACAGTAACTCTTATTGCCTGTTCACTCCCTGTCCCCCCCCACCGTATGCAGGGTGTTGTACTGCATT
>SJYA01000276.1:629542-657414 GCA_006410615.1 Neotragus moschatus
GCCCCCCCCCCCCATATGCAGGGTGTTGTACTGCATTACTGTACTTTTCAAGATACACTACTGTAAGATTAAAAATGTTTTTAATGTATTATTTGTATGAAAAGTATTACAAACCTATTATAATACAGTGCTATAAAGTCCTTTGTGCTTGCTGGGTACCTAGGCTCACTTGGTTGGACTTATGAACAAATTCATACTGTTCATGGGGTTCTCAAGGCAAGAATGCTGAAGTGGTTTACCATTCCCTTCTCCAGTGGACCATATTTTGTCAGAACTCTCCAACATAACCCATCTGTCTTGGGTGGCCCTACACGGCATGGAATCAAGATTGCCAGGAGAAATATCAATGACCTCAGATATGCAGATGACACCACTATTATGGTAGAAAGTGAAGAAGACCTAAAGAGCCTCTTGATGAAAGTATAAGAAGACAGTGGAAAAGTTGGCTTAAAGTTCAACATTCAGAAAACCAAGATCATGGTATCTGGTACCAACACTTCACGGCAAATAGATGGAGAAACAGTGGAAACAGTGGCAGATTTTATTTTTTCAGGCTCCAAAATCACTGCAGATGGTGACTGCAGCCATGAAATTAAAAGATGCCTACTCCTTGGAAGGAAAGTTATGACCAACTTAGACAGCATATTAAAAAGCAGAGACATTATTTTCCAACAAAAGTCCGTCAAGTCAAAGCTATGGTTTTTCCAGTAGTCATGTATGGATGTGAGAGTTGGACTATAAAGAAAGCTGAGCGCCGAAGAATTGATATTTTTGAACTGTGGTGTCGGAGAAGACTCTTGAGAGTCCCTTGGACTGCAAGGAGATCCAACCAATCCATCCTAAAGGAGATAAGTCCTGAGTGTTCATTGGAAAGACTGATGTTGAAGCTGAAACTGCAATACTTTGGCCACCTGATGTGAAGAGCTGACTCATCTGAAAAGACCCTGATACTGGGAAAGACTGAAGGAGGGAGGAGAAGGGGACGACAGAGGATGAGATGGTTGGATGGCATCACTGACTCAACGGTCTTGAGTTTGGATAAACTCCGGAAATTGGTGCTGGACAGGGAGGCCTGGCTTGCTGCAGTCCATGGGGTCACAAAGAGTTGGACATGATTGAGTGACTGTACTGAACTGAACTGATGAACAAATTGGACTTAAGGATGCATTCTCAGAATCGAACTTGTTTGTATGCAGGGGACTTTCTATAGATTATTTGAATTAAAATGGAAGGTGCAATGAAAAATAGTGGGTAGAAGTTCACACCGCAGCCCAACCATCTTTATCCTCTTAAGAAAGCAAAGGAATTACTAATAATTATTGAATGAAATTTTTGGAATGGAAATTGGTAAAACAGTAAGAGTTGTATATTACAAAATGAATGGATTAATTTCCACTCCCTTTCTGCTCTGAATACTGGGATCCTTAGTTAAACAAGACTAAGAGCCATGTCCAGGCTGCCTGGAATTCCTTTATCTCTTGTTTTCTGCCTTGTTAATTCTCCTCTGAGTATATCCTTGCTTGTATCTTTGATGTCTGTCTGTATATGCATGATTACTTCCTTGGGTCAGGTTTTCTTTTCTTTTTTTTTTTTTAATCATTTGCCAATAAAAATTGGTCTTTCTATAGATAAGAGCATGAAATGAAGTCTTCAAATTGACTAACTCAGCAATTTCTGTTCTCTTCTTCCTCCTTAATATTTTATTATAGAAAATTTAAAAAATACACAAAAGTAGACTACAGGAAAATGAAACCATCACCAACCGCAATGCTCTCCCCCACCCTTGGGAGAATGAAGGATTTATTATTACTTGCAACAAGTAAGAAGCTCAGGGATTTCCCAAAGCAGCACCTTCTTGAATGTTCTTCTAACCTGAAACAAGTTTCAGTGGATACTTGATTTCCACTCTTGATCCAATTAAATGTGAGCACCATATCATTGTCTTTCACTTTGTAATACTCAAGGTGGGCTCATGAGTCCACACTGAAGACCAATTCAGAGTCAGACCAGATGAAGATTAAGTAAGCTCTTTAGCGCAAATATTCAGAAACCTGTGTGGATCCCTGCTGCATCAGTGTATCAAAGTGGAATCTAGCTAAAAATGTGGCTCTTCTTTTTTTATATATTTGGTATTCATTCTACTTTACTAATATTTAATTTTTTTGTGTTTTACACGTTATGAGTCTGCTGGATGGAGCCAGAGAGAGGGGTGTGGGAAGTCCTGATCCTTTATCACAGATAAGTTTGAAGAACTTATTCTATTTCATGTTATAAAATGAATGCCATAAGAAAAGAAAAGGAAAAGCTCACTCACCATTTCTATGCTGTCACTCCATTTCTGTGTTGTATCACACTCTTTGTGGCCCCGTGGACTGTAGCCCTCCAGGCTTCTCTGCCCATGGAATTTTCCAAGCAAGAATATGGAAATGGGTTGCCATTCCCTTCTCCAGAAGATCTTTCTGACCCAGGGATTGAAACTACAACTCTTGGGTCTCCTGCATTGTCAGGCAGTTCTTTAGCACACTGCCACCTTTGACCCCTTAGCATTTCTGAGAGACTACTATGTGTCAGGCAGGTAAACTGGATGTTACACTTGACCTTTACAATACCTCTGTAAAGTGAATATTTTAATTGCTATTTTGCAGATGAAAAACCAGAGCTGGATGCAATTATGTAGATTGTGTGGGTTGGAATTCAGACTCAAATCTATGCCATTCTCAAATCAATACTTTTTAAAATACCCCCTTTCCTTCTGTTACAAAGCATAAAATTTATTGCTAAAATTGGGCTTAGCTTTTTTAAGAGATGGAAGTTTATTAAGATCAAGGTTCATATCACATGCCATTTTAAATCTCCTTCATCCTTAGCACAGACCTAGAGGCAACCTTGATTTTCAGTGTACTCTGGATAATAGGTACCACCTTAGAGTTGCCCATATTAATAACGTACAGCCTTAGAGGTAACAGGCAGAACCAAGTGACCTGGATGAACAAGTAAAAACTTTTACAAGCTGCCCGAGGCTTGTATTAGGTAAGATCTTTGGTTTGGATCCCTATCCAGAAACAATCAAACTTCAGACCACCTCTTTGTGTCTAATGGGACATTTTCTTTTTATCTAAGATAAGTGTGTATGTGTGTTGAGAAGAGGGAAGAGATAGAAGAAAACTAGGGTTTGTAATTGCTAATATAATTTATCACTGTAAACACTCAGATAGACGGTAACATCACTGTTAAACATTTTGTCATGTCATGACATCTGTCTCATCCCACCCCAGCTCATCTGTACTGTTAGGTGAATTGGATAATTGTGCACACTCCTTTTTAGGTTTTAATCATGAACACTGAACATGCTACAGTCCAGGACAACTTTCCTCATGCCTCAGATGAAGCACTGTTGATATTCTCTTGGTGTCTATTTCATTCAGAAATAATGAACATCAAAGACAGCTTGTGTCTCTGAGCTGGTTCCTACTATAAATTTTATTTCGGCACTTGCCAGTGACCTGAGCAGAGTATGCCAAGTGGAACCATGGCTGCAGACAGTTTAGGAGATTGATATTTCAGACAAATTGAAATTCACTCACTACTGTGCAGAGGTATGCTCTGAAATCCAAGAGAAACCAGTGCCCAAAACTTCTCAAGGTTCTTGCCAGTGTGTCCAAGCTCCGTGTCAGGGAAAAGAGTAGCACACATGGGTAGGGCAGATGCAAGGTGACCGTGTAAGCTAGGAAATTTGATGTCAGGACTACTTCAGAAAAATCCATAAGCACAGTTATTTTTCACTGTGACCTCCTGATCCACTTTCTTTTCTATGACCCTTAAAATCTAGTTATTTCTTTATTCTTAATAATCATAACTATGTTAAAATTATCTTCAAAATGAGGCAGTGTAGCCTAGAGGGTAAATCTGTAGACTTTAGGCAAGAATATCTATCACTGAGTGAGCAACTTCTAGATAGAAAACACTATACTTAAGGTAGAACATAAAAGGTAACTCCTTGAACCCTCTCTTTAATCATAAAGGGTAGATATTATTATGAAGCTACCAATGAGGAAACAAGTTCAGGAAGGTCGCAGACTAGTGATTATGACAGAGACTGTCTTTAAACTCAAATTCAACTCAACACTAAGCTGGTATTTTGTATTATTATATTTTCCTCTAATAGAAAGTACAGTAGGCCTGATGATTTTATTCTGGTTTAAAAAAATACAGGTCTAAATTGAAAAATGGAAGTTTAGTGCAGTCACTATGGAGAACAACAAGATTCCTTAAAAAAACTATAATTAGTGTTGCCATATGATCCAGCAATCCCACTCCTCAGCGTATATCTGGAGAAAACTCTAATTTGGAAAAATACATGCACCCTAATGTTTATTGCAGCATTATTTACAATAACTAAGACAAGGAAACAACAAAGTCCATCAACAGAGGAATGGATAAGAAGATACAGTACATACACACAATGGAATACTACTCAGCCATAAAAGTCATGAAATAATGCCATTTGTAGTCTCATGGATATACCTAGAGATTATCATACTTAGTGAATTAAGTCAGACAGAGAAATATAAATATCATGCAATATTACTTATATGTGAAATCCAAAGAATGACAGAAATAAATTTATTTACAATACCAAAACAGACATGCAGACAGAAAACATCTTATAGTTATCAAAGGTGATGAGGGCAGGAGATAAATTAGGAGTTTGGAACTAACATATATGCAGTACTATATATAAAGTAGATAATCAGCTGGGACCTACTGTATAGCACAGGGAACTATACCCAAATCTTGTAATAATCAAAAAGAAATCTGAAAAGGAATATGCATATATATACACAACTGAATCACTGTGCTGTACACCAGAAAATAACACAACCTTTCAAATCAAGTAGACTTCAATAAAATACATTAAAAATAATTTTTAAAAGTGAAAGTTTTACACCAAACCTGAACTGTTCTAGCTGGAAATAAACAGGTCATTTTTTTGGGAGAACATTAGTTTTAACACTTACACGTGAGCTACCACCACCTCTGATTATCTCATGCAATGCAAATAAAGCACCTTATCTTCTTGACTCTTTGGTATTATTTACCTCCAAAGAATAAAGGGTAAGATTAAGGCTCCTCGATGGGCAATAAATATTCTACTCCTTTCCCTTGTCTGTCACTGCAGGAGATTCACAAGGAGTGAGGAGACAGAAATCCAGAGGCTGGTGGTAGCATCAGAGAAATGAGATCACAGGGACAGTGACAGTGATCAAAAAGTCCTCTAACCTGGTTTCCCAAAGTGGCCTCTGCAGATCAGTGATATTGGCAAATGAGGTATTTATCTAAGCAAATGGGAGAAAACTCTCTGTTTTAGAGATTCTCCCTTGCATGTCAAAAGCTTGGATAAACTCTGTCATTAAAGAAAAGAACAAATTTTTGTTTGGTATTACCCAACATTTTGCATAATATTCATATTTACCTTAGAGTTGTGCTTTAAGAACACTATATTAAGTTTCTGCTGTAGCTTTATTAGGGCATTCAAAGTGGTTCAGATTCTCATGAGACTCAAATAACTGTGGTTTTGCAGTTTATCAGTGTCTCCCTGGGTGGACATGTATATTACTAAAACTTCAGTCTAGGTGAATCAGGTTAATGAAGAAATATGTTTACCCCAAAGGAAGAAAAATACGCTCATAAATAAAAATGATCAAGGTTTATTAACTTTTGTCAGTTTTTAACCTGTACACATTTGAAAGCATGACAAATGCCACAGGACACACAGATAATTTTTTAAATAATTTAAGCAGGCTTATATTTACCCCCTAGAAATTCATGGACGTGATGCTGAAAGCTCGACCTCTGTGTGCCAATGCCAAATTGAATCTCAGAGACAGAGTTTTGGGTGAAGTATAAAAGAATGGGTTTATCGCTTTGCCAGGCAAAGGAGGACACAATGTATTCCTGCCCTCAAGACTGTACTGCAACCTAGGGGAGTCTGGTGGTAGGTTTAATAGCAGTGGTTCAAGCACTGGGTTGTTGATAAGATTTTAGAGTATATGCAAGGTCTGTACTTCTTTAGTTTGGAGTCTTGTGGTCTTCTGATTTTCTCTGAAGAATGCTTCATCAAGTATTTCCATTATACATTTGCTGGGGATTTTCATTCTCTAAAGAGCTTAAAGCTATTTTATGTGTACAATTTGAGGAAGAAGCAGGACGCTGCCCCAAGCTTGTACTATTGTTTCTTGGCTGCTTCTCCCCTGTNTACTTCTTTAGTTTGGAGTCTTGTGGTCTTCTGATTTTCTCTGAAGAATGCTTCATCAAGTATTTCCATTATACATTTGCTGGGGATTTTCATTCTCTAAAGAGCTTAAAGCTATTTTATGTGTACAATTTGAGGAAGAAGCAGGACGCTGCCCCAAGCTTGTACTATTGTTTCTTGGCTGCTTCTCCCCTGTCTCTAAGTCCTCCCCCTTCCTTGATTAGCAACTGTTCAAATATGCCCTTTGGAACTCAAGGAAAGTCATGGAGGCTGGAGTCAAGAATGGCGGATAGAAAGTCTTTCACGCCTGGGAGATCCACAGAATCTTACTTGGTTTTGGACCCTCTGGCTCCCACATAACTCACAAATCCCTAAATAGAAATTAGAGACAAACAGGAATATTATAATTTATTATTACTTCTCCGTTAATACCTTAGGAAGAACTCAACTCTTTATTGAGTACCTATTAGAAACAGAGGAAAACAAAAGAACAACCATTAAATGACATGCGAGTATTGTGTCTGGCAGGAAGTCACTCAAAAATCATGAAGGAACAAAAAAGAATTCTCACTTTACTGATAGGCAAAAGAATGATTAAGAGGTTTCCCAAGATTACATTTCTATGGTGGAGCTTGGATTTGATGCTGGTTTTGTCTGACTCTTTAAATCATGCCTTCACTACACCACGCTGCCAATTTAATGGGAACAAATTACTTTTGCTACAAATATGGGTAGGTAGCAGCTCTAGCTTGAAGGAAAAATCTGTTGGGGGAAGATCAGAGATATGCACAACAAGAAATCTGTTAAAACAGACAGGATTCATTAGTGACACAGAAAAACAGCTTGTATAAAAGAGAGAAATGAAAGTTTCAGCAGAGGCTTGGGAATGACTGTGAGTGAGATAAGCAAAGAGGTCCAGTGTGTGTGTGTATGTGCGTGTGTGTGTGTGTAAAGATGTGCGCACCAGAGGCACCAACAGGGACAAGCATGAAAACAGAGTGAAACTGAGCAAGATACTGTGGGGCTCCTGGGCACAAAAGTCTGTCTGTGTCTCCCGTTTCTTGTTTGTAGAAAATAGTCTTCATTCAGCCCCCATGACCTTCCCTGAGTTCCAAAAGGGAGATTCCAATATTTGTTAAGGAGACTAGAGAGTAGCAGCCAAGAAACAATAGAGCAGCCTTGGGGCTGGGTCCTGATTGCTCCTCACAAAATATACGTAATATCTTTGAGTTCTTCTGCAGAATAAGACCCCCACTCAGATGGAGGACTATAACTTTAGACTGAGCACCCTGTTACCTCACCACCACCCAATTGAAGAAAGTCACACATCCTGTAGCCTTACTCCCAAAATTTGCCTATGAAACCTTTTCCCTCTAGACCAGAGGGAGTTCAGGGGTTTTGAGAATGAGCCTCCTATTTTCCTTGCTTAGTCCTGCAATAAACCTTCCTCTACTCCAAATTTCAACGTTTCAGCTTATTTGGTCTGTGTGTTGGGCACAGGAACTTTGTTCATTACAAGAGCTCCAAGGGCAATGCTCCATGGCGCTTTTGGATTTTGACCTCTACATGTCCTAGGGGAGCAGAGTATGCCTCCCCAAATCATGCCTTTTTGAGCTGGTCAGTTTTAAGAAATAGGAGAAAGAGGGGAAGCTTTGAAAACTGAGTAGAAGCTACCCTCCTATAAGAAATACTTGCATTTATAAAGGGACTTTCCATTATAAGGGTGTTTCCCTTGCTGCTCCAGTACAAGAATGACTAAATCTTTAGAACTCCCACCAGTGGAGAAGCACAGATTTAAACCTGTACAACAACCTTGGTTACTGTGGTTCACCCTTGGTTACTGTGGCTTTTCCTGGTAAACTCTCACAATCCTCCCTCTCCCAAAATGTTCCTTTTGTCTTTAACTAAACAAAGTACTTGGTTAAAAGTCTTGAGCCATTTCAGGGAGTTACTGAGTTTTGGCAGCTCTCTTCCATTGATAAATATTTAAATGTATAAATGCTTACATGTTGTTAAGCTTCTGTTTGTTTTTATCCTATTAACTTATCTTTTATTGCAGGGAGATCTCAGCTAAGAACCTAAACATGTTGGAAAAAAGTTATTTTTCCTCCCCTTACAGTGTCAGAAGGCAAGGGCTGGCTCAATACCATCACTGTATATCAAATATATACAGCAGGTACTGGATAAATGCACACTAAGTGAGAGAGAAGATATGGCTGAAAAGTGAGAGGGGCTGGCTTACAGAAGACTTCATATTGCTTAGGAGATTATATCTTGTTAAAGAAGAGATATCAAGCTTAAGGTAGATTCACTTGTGTTGCACCCATGTCACCAAACTAAGACATAATGACTAACCTAATTTCACTCTTTCCCAGGAATGGAGCTTTAACCAGTTACTGGTCAGCAGTCATTGGTCGGCACTAGAGAAGTAATTCACCTGATAGACTCCTGCTGTTCCCCAAAGAAGATGACCTTGCTTAAAACAATCCACTTTTTGCTAGTAACTTCCTTTTTCTGCTTCCATTCTTCACAGCTTCTCTGAGTCACTTTTGATTTGTTGGATGAGATGCTGCCCCATCCACAAATCACTGAATAAAGTTAGTAAGTTCTTTAAAATTTACTGAGCTGAATATTTGTAACACTCATATCTCTCATACTTGAGTCAATGACTACTCTGGAATTCACCTGGAACCCAGGATGAACAGAAATCAGGCAATGTCACAAGGCATGGAATGTTCTACAGTGACAGGCTAAAGTCCACTTGAGCCTTTCTGCCTCCTTGTTTGAGACAGCAGATTTAGAGCCAATATCCTTTCTAGAGCCGAATTCCAATATAATAATATTGTCCAAACAAATCTCTGTGCATCACTGATAAACCTTGGCTAACTCTTCACCTGACCCAGCTGCATTTTCTCTTCTGTCAAATGAGGAGTATGACTCTAACCTCTGGCATGAAGACTGTGGGTCCTAAAACCAGACTACTTGAGCTGACATTTTCATACTCCAACTGTGAGACCTTAAGCAGGTGACTTTACCTCTCTGTGCCTCTGTTTCCTTATCTGTAAAGTAGGGTTCAACATATAGTTACCATACAGTGTTATTAGGAAGGTTAACTATGCTAACAGACCAAAAGAACAGAATTGTTTTTGGTCTTTAATAAGTATATATACATTTTAAGCCTTCCTTGTCATTTTCTTTATTCTTTTTATTGTTTCCACATAATAAGGACTCAGTTCTTAGGCTATTGTCAATACTGAGGAAGAATGATTATTTTTTTTTGAGATTTTATTTTTTAAATTTTTTCTCTGCACTGGAGTATAGTTGCTTTACAATGCTGTATTAGTTTCTGCTGTACAGCAAAGTAAATGAGCTACGTGTATACATATATTCCCTCCTTTTTGGATTTCTTCCCCATTTAGGTCACCAAGAGCACTGAGTTCCTTGAGCTACACAGCTGTTTCTCATTAGTTATCTATTTTATAAATAGTTGTGTGTGTATGTCCATCCTACTCTCCCATTCCACCCCACAACTTAGATGCCCACTGACAAATGAATGGATAAAGAAGATATTATAGTACATGCATACAACGGAGTATTACTCAGCCACAAAAAGGAACAGCGTTGTGTCATTTGTAGAGATGTGGAAGGTCCTAGAGGCTGTCACACAGAGGGAAATAAGTCAGAAACAGAAAGACAAATATCATATATTAATGCATATATATGGAATCGAGAAAGATGGCATAGATACACAAACAGAGAACGAATATAAGGACACCAAGGGGGAAAAGGGAGGGGTGGGATGAGAAAGGATGATTTGAACAAACTCATTCTTCAGGATTTTTGAATTTTCAGCATCAAATAAGTCACTTACTTTGGAGCTCTTAAAGTATTCCAGTATTAACCTAAAAAAATTATATGTGTGCCCATGGTTGCATCATCCTCCTCAGCCCATCATCAAGCTCATTTCCGCTGCATGAGGCACAGATTTACTTAGGTGACATAAAATGCTTTTGCCTCTGTGACATCCTTTTTCATCAACATCCTTTTTCATCTCTCTCTGTAGAGAGTCTCCTTAGCATTAACAACCCAATTGTCTGGGTTTTTGTATGAAATATACTGCATCCGTTAACTTGATCTGGTAGGGGTGTGATTGGTTAATTGCTGTGGGCACCTGACATTTGCAAGGAAAAATGGATACCTCAGCCCTCTTTCTTCCAATGCAATGGAAAATGATTAAGGTTTGCTGGTTTCTCAGTGGGGACAGCTGTTTTCACATGGATATTCAGAGACTTGCAAATTCTAGATATTAAGCTGTTCTTGTCTATCTTTTTTCTCTTTTGTGAAGGGATGGCAGGGGAGGGGTCAGGAAGGACAAGGGGACAAGCTATGAATAGCTTTTTTAAAGAATCTATTCTTTGTAATAAAACTGTTCATCCATATTAATTCCAGCCTCTTTGCAATGTGCATATCTGGCCACTGGCAAAAGTTGTGAAATCTCTAATGTTTCCCTTCCCTGTCCTTGTCTTTTATATTCTACACGGCCTTGCCCCTTTGAGGCACACATTTTGCTCCTCTCTGTCCCCCAGAACTCATGGCCATGGTGTCAGGAATGAGAAGGAACATGAAGTTAGTACATACTTAGGTAAAAATCACCATCCCTGGCATGTGGAATAAGACCTTCCCCTCCTCCCCTCCCTGAGGACCTACAGGATAATGAGGCTCACAGTGTCTTTCTCTTATCATCTTTTCTGGGTCATTTGTAAATCTTTTCTGAGTGTTTTGGAAATCTGATGACATGAAAGGTTTTTATCCAAGAAAAATTCACAGCTACTCATACAACACGTAGCAATTTGTGCAGCATTTCCGGGGATATGAAGCACCTCTTAAATGCAACATGGAGATCTCTAAGAGTCCTAAAGCAGAGTTCAGGCAAGATTTCCATCCTGTGAGAAGGCAGGGATAGGTGGGGAAAATAGGCGGAAGAACAGGGCTTCTGTCAATATCACTGTATTCTACATTCTTTCCTAAGACATAAAACCTAGGGTGGAGATATGTCTAAAAATTCATATTAGAATAGGAAGAAAGTGAATGTTAATATTATCAATGTACTTACAGTGCTTTTTTATCAGAGGATGCTGAGAGATAAGACACACGGTACTATACCATCCTTCTGTGTTGTAACACAACCTAGTAACTCTGTGTTAAGGGAAAAAGAACAAAACAACCCGAACAAAACAAAGAAACACAATGTTTGGAGAAAGAAATTTTTAACTGGAGGCCAAGCTGAAAGATTACAGTAGGCCGGTGGAAATTGATCTAGGGATACTCTTTACAATTTGTTTTTCCCCTAAGGAGTCCCTAAGTCAGAGAAGAGTGAGCCTATAACTGTTAATTTCTGTATATACATTTTGAAGCCAGAGACATATTTGAAACTTTGGGTTTTGTCTGAACATTCCATGAGACTTGAAATTCTACTCCAGAATATACCTGCACTTTCCTTAATATAAAATAATGTGCACTTCTTAACCTTTGAGTGAAGTTGGTGCACCAGGAAAATGGGTTTTTAAAAATTGAGATGTGGGTGTGTGTGCCCATGTGTATGCGTTTCCTCATTGTCATGCCTTACTTCTGCAGGGTGGATGGTGCTAAAGTTACATTTGAAAAGCTTGGGTTCAGAGCTGAGGTTATCCTGAATGATAGATGTCTCCAAACATGCTGTGATCATTTCACAGCATCCGTCATCATGACAGTTGAGGGGATATGAGCAGCCAAGGGTTTTAGAATTTAAGCAAGAGTTAAAGCATAGAGCAGAACTACAAACTAGAGGCCAATATAAACCATCATCTCCACAAGGAGGCCTTAGAGAGGTGGATCCCCAGGCTGCTGGGAAGCTCTGGTCTGTATCTCACTTTGGTCTATATTTAGGTAGTGAACATGTCTTTTCAGCAAAGGTTAAAGGCAGTCCTTAGTTTGGAACCGGTGCTCAAAAAATATTGTAAAATGATGTGATTTCCTCCAATGAACTGGAATGATGCTTGACTGAGAAACTGTTAGGAGCTTAGCTCTTTTCCAGGGTCTACCATGCTGTCCTCCGTGGAAAAAACACAGTACTTTGGAATCAGAAACCAGGATTGGATCTCTGGTCAGTCACTCATAGTTGTAAATTACTTAACCTATATAAATCTCAGTTTCTTAAGAAATATTAATCATTTAGATTATGGAGTAGATTAGCAGTGATATAAGTGAATGATAAGATCTGGTACACAGTAAACAGTCAATAGCAGTAGCTACTATTACTATTATATTACATTAATATAAACAAATGCCAGATAATATTTTGTAATGTATATGAAGACTATACAGAATGTAATTTTTATACTGAATTATAATTGGGCAAATTCTGAATGAAAAGAAAAACAGAGGCCAAGGAAAGGCAGTATATAATTAATAGCTTAAAGATGTAACTTATATTGTATAGACTTTAAGAGTTTAGAGGACAGCAAAAATAATTAAGACTAGAGAAGAAAGGGCTGGAACTGGACATTGGAGAAGATTTGTGTAGACAAAAGGAAGATGAAAGTTCCTGCTTCACTTAATTTAGTAAAAACTGCCAATATAAAATTTTGCAAGATATCCTTGAGCAAAGTGAGGAGAACCATTTATATCGGTTGATGGCTAATTAAGTGAAAACAGTGAGTAGGAGGAAGGAGAGACAATAACGGCCTTTAAAGCAATAGAGCTCTTTGGTGACATCCATTTGATTCATGTCAGACTTCAGGCTTTATGTGGTTATAAAACCTTTCCAAGTCTCCTCTGCCACCCAGGGTTCCTTATGGCCATCACACTGTGGTCCCCACAGTCAGGAAGAACAAATCTGGAGGAACGATTGCTCTGTTTTGAATTCTATATTGTACACATCCATCACTGACAAAGTAGCATATGTACAAAACAGGGGCAGAAGATGGTGAGCTGTCTGAGGAAGAGAAATTATGTTGTCAAAATAACAAAAGAAAAGAAGAGATAAGAAGACCAAGAGACGTGGGGTTGCTGTTCTCAGGTATTTGCAAAAAAACAAGAAACAAAAAGAACAGCATGATAAAGAAGGACAAACTTTGGTTTGGGATGGTCCAACAAGCAAGCTAAGAGGAGTTTTTGGTGATTTGGAGATAGAATCAGGTACAGTGGAAGGAAGGCTACCCTACTCCTTACAATTTTTCCAGAAGATAGTGGGCTATCTTGGGAAGTCATATTTCTATGCTTATAAGAAGTGGGATGGAGTAGCCAAATAGCAGGAATACATTTAGTGAATGTGGAGATCTCTACAGGTTATTCAGGTTGTGGCTGGACCACTTAACTTCAAAGGTCCCTTTCCCAATTCTTTAGCCTTTTATAACCCGCCTCTTTTACAAAGCAGAAATTCAGTAGAGGCCAAGGGCAGCCATCCCATTTTCATTGAAAAGACAAAGTTAAAGACAATATTTCTGCTTTAATTGATTCTAAAAATCAAAGATTAGGTTGGAGCAGACAAGCAATCAAAGCCAAGGCCCTTATCTAACTGATCATTGAGCTGCTAAATGGGATAGAAATTGTATTCTGAAGAGATTGGTTCATGGCCTTTCCTGAGCCATGCAACTATGTCACCTCAGGAGCACCTGACTTGGCCACTTTGGCACCTTTCATTTCATCCCAGAATTTCTCACATATATACGTATATTGGGGGGTGAGAGGGCTATGAAGAGGAAAAAAATGACAAATAGAAAATGCTTTACTATAAAATATAATAAAATACTTTAGCTTTTGCACTACAGTACATGGAGAAGGCAACCTGACCAGATGATTTTCAAGATAAAACTGAAACTTGAACCACAAAGTAACTAGAAAACCTGAAAAAAATGGTGTGAAATTGACCTTGCCAGCTCCCAGTCCAGGTCACATCCCTTTGGTCCTTCTTTACATTGGACTCACAGCACACCTGTCATCCCTTATTTGTCTAAATTCTTAGGGATAGTTCAGTTAGAATAGAGCCCTCAAATTATAAAAATTGTGATAAATATCAATACATCAAGAATGTATGTGTACAGCTTCTCCAAAGACATGCCTTACTTCATTTGTTATTCACAATAGCAAAGCCGTTACGGCAGATATCATCATCCTTATTTGAGAAAAATGTGGAATGATGAGCACAAAATCCCATGGCCAGTAAGTGACAAGATCAGGAGCAGATATGTATTGGTTTTTCTTCTTCTAATCTAAGCATCTTTCTACAGGACTAGATGTTAGAATAAAGTCATGTGTGTGTATATATACTGGGCATCTTTAAAAATTAATACATGATGATTCATAAATGACTGACAGAGCTTCAGTGTTTCTCAAATTTTGATTATCTTGAACTTTGAGGCTGATAATTATTTATTGTGGAGCACATTCTTGTCTATCATCGAGTGTGTACTGACATCTCTGTTGCTGCTGCTTAGTTGTTAAGTTGTATCTGACTCTTTGCAACCCAATGAACTGTAGCCTGTCAGGCTCCTCTATCCTTCTGATTTCCCAGGCAAGAATACTAGGGTGGGTTGCCATTTTCCTCTCCAGGGGATCTTCCTGAGTCAGGGATCTAATCTACATCTCCTGCTTGGCAGGCAGATCCTTTACCAGTGAGCCACCAGGAAAGCTTATACTATCATCTCTGGATTTTACCAACTGGATGCTACTAGCAAACCTCCAGTTGTGACAATAGAGAATGTATATTCCAAATATTGTCAAATGTCCCCTGGAGCAAAATCACTTCCAGCTGAGAACAACTGATTAACACCAGGTATAATGTGTTTTAAAAGAGAAGCCCAAGCTAAATTAATTGACACTGAGTATGTATGTGTACACATGTACATGCAACTATGGACAGAAAAACCTCTCAATGTCTTTCAGCTTTTTCCAGTAATCATACCTTCCCATCACAAGGAACAGACGTGCTGTCTTGGCTTCATTTCTAATGAGGGATGTGATTTGGACGGTGTGTAAAATGAGTCTTTCACTGGCTATCAACTAAGGTGTTTTTATTTCCTCATACACCAAATGACATCATTTCCCCAACAAAGCCACACAACACTTAGCTATAGGAATCCAATAAGTCAAATTGAATTGTCCAACAATAGATACTTATACAGAAAACATAGAAATCTTTACCCTAGACCACATATCAACAAGGGTGAAAGCATCATTAGAGTCATACATTCTCCCCTCACATTGATTTTGTTTCGCTTGCTCAGATGTTTGTCAGATTAACTTTACTAATGAATTTCCACAGTGGTTTAGTCTCTCAACTATGAAGCCACAGCCTGTGCTTAATTATGATGTTTTCTTCCTAAGTCCAGGTCTTTTATCTGACCACTGACAGCTAGAAAAGATTTGCTGACATGGCATCTAAACTAATCTGACTTATCTATAAAGGACAAAACCAAGAATGCAATGTGTGTGGACATTGGTATAGAAAAGCATACACATATATTGTGCAAATATAATAGGACATAGCACTTGTCATAATTATATTTTTATTTCAGTGTATTACCAACTCTTTTAAGCCAAATATATATATATCGCTACTCAATATTTGGTTAATAAAACAGTGAGGGAAGAGCAACAGGAAATATCTCTATTGTAGACTCACAATTTAAGAAAGAAATTCAAGTTAGTTTGATATGTTAAAAGATGCCTGAACATGTGTGAGGCACTGACTTTTGTAAAGAAAGACATAAGCATTGTGCAAATACATATACACACACAGGCATACATATCATATCTCCAAAACACACAACACATCAAAAAATTTTTTTGAAAGCGTTAAGTCAATAGCTCAAAACCAAAGGAAACACTTTGTAATTTTATGCCTCTCCCTGAATTTTTCATTGAATTAAATCATTGTTGAAGGAGTTTTGTGTCTCTCAGGGAACTAGTTTGTCCTAAATAAATCCCAAAACTAAAGTGCTCATTAACTCCATAAATACTTCTTACCCATATGCACAGGTATCATTATCTCCTGATTATGTTACTGAAATTCCAAGCTGAATATATCTGAAGTTTTGCATTCTGTCCATTAAGTAAAAGAATCATGTGAAAGAACTATTAAAAACCCCCAACCAAAGTAAATCAGAATGCAAAGGATGCTTCCTGAGCACCACGCTGAAACAGAGCCTCCACAGTGGGAAACGTCTGCACACCTCCCAATAGCGTTTATCCATTCTCATGGCAAAATACATTCAATTTCAGAAAATAAATGGACATTAATTTCCATTCAAATGCCCATTTCAATTCATTATCTAGAAAGGTAAATATTCACAGAAGTGACACCCAAGTCAATATTGACCTTGGGGGATAATAAATTTTGACATTTTCCAGAATAAACAGTTCACATAGCATGCATGCACATGTAAAATTATACCTGGCACATTAACCATGAAAGAAAACTAATCATATCTCAAATTTATTATACATATAGTTGTGTGTACACATATATATCCATGTACATATAGCATCATAAATACTTATTATATTGAATTCTATTGGGAACACAGAATAAGGAATTCCCTGGTCATCCAGTGGTTAGAACTCAGTGCTTTCACAGCCATGGCTTGGATTTAATCCGTGGTCAGGGAACTAAGACCTTGCAAGCCATGGAGCATGGCCAAATGGATAAAGAAGAAAAATAAAGCAATAGGTCCAATTTAAACAAATAAAAGCATGGAGAGCAGGAGCATTTGGAGTTCACTCATATGTAAGTACAGTGTAGATCTAACGCAATGTGATTTTCTAATGAATGGTACACTAAGGAAATGTGTATGCCTGTGGTGACAATAACACTCCAGCCAGAACCGGAAACTCAACCTGAACCCAGATAGGGTAAAACTGAATTTCATGTGTGTATTTTCACAATGTCTAGTCACATTAATTAACATTAGGGAGCACTAAGAGGGCCTCAGTTCTGGAGCCAAATGTCCATTTCTCTCACAAGTGGGACATAGAGAACCAACTTGTGGTTGCCAAGGGGGAGGTGGGTGGCAGAGGGATAGATTGGGAGTTTGGGGTTAGCAGATACAAACTATTTTGTAGAGAATGAATAAACAACAAGGTCTCTCTGTATAGCACAGGGAGCTATATTCAATATCCAGAATGGATGGTGATGAACCAGAATGGGAAATAATATATGAAAGACTGCATGTATATATTTATCTGTGTATGCTCAGTCATGTCTGATTATCTGTGGCCCCATGGACAATAGCCCACCAAGCTCCTCTGTCTGTGGAATTCTCCAGGCAACAATACTGGAGTGGGTTGCAATTTCCTACTCCAGGGTCTCTTCCTGAAAAAAAAATTGAAAGTGTGTCTCCTGTGACAAACACCCAGGGTGGCCTGGTGGCTGAACAGCAGCCAAGTGTTGGCCACCATTGAGGCCACTACCCCCACTTTTTCTTAAAACCTTCATATGCCTCATCACTTCTGCATGAAACTATTTCTTTGGAAGGAATGATGCTAAAGCTGAAGCTCTAGTATTTTGGCCACCTCATGCGAAGAGTTGACTCATTGGAAAAGACTCTGATGCTGGGAGGGATTGGGGGCAGGAGGAGAAGGGGATGACCGAGGATGAGATGGCTGGCTGGCATCACGGACTCGATGGGTGTGAGTCTGATTGAACTCCGGGAGTTGGTGATGGACAGGTAGGCCTGGTGTGCTGTGATTCATGGGGTTGCAAAGAGTCGGACACGACTGAGCGACTGAACTGAACTGATGAACTTGGAGATTCCTACAATTACAGGTAAGGCAGGAGGCTTTGTGTGCTACTTGCCTGAAGAATCAGGAGAGGAGAGTAGGTTGAGTGATAGGATTTTGCATCTCCTCTCCTCATATCCTGCAAAGCTGTCATCTGTGCAATTTATTTCACATAAAAATTCTACATAAGATTTAATCTTGGAAACCATAGTGTTTTCCTCCTAAAATAAGTTTAAATATTTAAAGTCTTGTTCCCTGGAGCGCTCCTTTTTTTGGAGAGGTAGAACACAGCTCTGATTCATTGCCTCAGTGTGAATGACTTCGGGATACTCCATGTCCTTTCCTGATGGCTCTATGGTTGGAAGAAGAGAAGCAAATCTTCTCTGATGGTGAGGATGCTGACCACTGAACAAATTGCTTAGCCTCTGCAAACATAAGCAACGAGGTCTGCTGAGACAAGAAAACAGCTGAAAAACAGGACAGAGGAGACAGAGATCTCACAACTAAGCTAAATAATAGCTCAAGTCGAAGGGACACAAGCAGGGGAGCTAGAGAACAAAGCACAGAATCCCCTGGCCTGGCTTTCCTTGTGACTGGTGATGAAAGGAAACTGGACACAACGGGTGGTTCTCTGCCTTGCAGACTCTCTGAGGCCCACAGAGCCAGTGCTCATCATGGGACCTCATCTGTGGTGAAGAATAACATCATTCAGCGTACGCTTGTTCAAAACCCTCCCTCCCATCCATCCCCACTGGGAGAAAGGAGGTAGGGGGCTGGATATAGGATGAACTCTGCAGCTCACCCCATGGACCGAGAATGGATCTCAATGTAGTCCAATCCTTGCATTATTAGGATCTGTGATCTAAACATCACAAATAGGGGTTTTCTTATCAGCACGAACTTTAAAAAACAAAAATAAAAACAGAACATCCATCTGATAAAGTCTAGGAGGGCTACAGTGCTGAAAATACTGAAATTTGTGAGGAAGGTCTCACAAGTGTGACCACATGAAAGTTATTTGATCATGGGTAAATCACCTGACTGTCCAAGCTGGCTCATGTTTGTCCTAGAATGGGGAGGAAGATAACTATTGCATCAGACTGTGGGGAGGAACAGAATGAGCCCATCATTTACAACCATTGGGATGAAGTGTATCTTTGGAAGCTCTGCTCAGGAAGAAACACATCATTTAACTTTATCTCTCATCTCTAATGTTGGGACCTTCTGATCTGGTGAATGAAATCTGGTGATTTCATTTCTTGTGACTGTTGAACGGTTCCTGATTGTTGTAGAAGGAGAAGTGTTAATCTCTCCTTTAATATCCTGGTAAGCTCAGGTTGCTTCCAGTTTTCTTTAAAAAACAAAGAAACAAACAAACAAAAAAAAACCTGCCCTCATTGACCCCAATCCTGTAACCTGAAAGAGCTCATTTACTCAAAGGTAAGCTCCATGGATGTGGAGCACGTTGCCAGGTGATGGCCATGGGGTGGGGCACAGACTCAGAGTGAAGCTGAGCAGACTTCTTACCCACAGCCTCTCCCAAAGTTCCATTTCTGTTCATCAAGTAGGCTTGTGGGTTTCCTTTCCTCATGTGAATCTATAAGCTCTTCTCACTTCCCATTATTGATTAATTATAATTTGCAGCTCACAGACCAGTCACATTTAATGAGAAAGGAAGCTACCTGTTCCTAAATGAGAGGTAAGACAGGAAAGTTGTACTTCTTCATACAGGAATCCTAGAAGGCATAAAGAGGGATAAAGAGCCAGAAAGCTTAGATTTGTGCCCCTGGGTGTATGCGGCCCTTTGTCATGGGTTAAGTAAATCAATTTTGCTCATTAATTTTTAACCAGAGATTGTGGGAAAATATTTTTCCTGTAATTTACACATGGATGCAATGTGGAATGGAATGAAGATTTGTCTGAGTGTTTAAGAAAAAATTCAAGAAATGACATGCTTTGGCAGCCACGTGAAGCTAAGCTCTCAGACTCCCCTGGGTTCTGTGCACTGTTTTTTTTTTATTTCCTGGCAAGCAGCACTTCAATGGCAAAGTTTAAAAAGCATTAGTCTTGGCCGTAAAACAACCAAAAAATCACTAAACATTAAATGAAACAGGCAGAGTGAAAGAAGGGAGACTGAAAAGGGAGAAGGGGGTAGAGAAGAGAGGAAGGGATAGGAGTAGAAGAATATGGGGAAGGGAGGGAGGAGGACGGAAGGAAGAAAGGAAGGGCATTGCAAAGGTGGAAAATTAAGCGTGAAGGGGAAGAAATACTGAAGATAAGGAAGCAGAGAGAAAAGACTAGGGAAGAGAAGAGAGGTGCTTAATACACTGAACAAGACTAGAGTGGAGGATCCCACTGTCATGGCTTTGATTTGAAGAGATACTGTTATTTTTTGTTATTGCTGTTTTTGGGTTATATGGACACCAATCAACTTCTCCCTACATTAGCTGGTTTTCAATAGCAATAGGCTTTCATGACTATAAAGTGAAATAAATGCACAGTAGGCATTTCATGAGTACTTTTGAACGAATGAATGAATGATGCACTTGAAGATGGATTAGCATTTATAGTTCATCAGGTGTTGTAGCAGCACCCAATTTTAACCCAACATTTACAAGAACAGAAGAACACTTGAACTAAAGATTCACCTAAAGGAGGCTTTAACAGTAGCCAGAAGGAAAGTACAGCTCTCCTGACCTGCAGATGTAACTTCCATCTGCTCAAGTCTCCGGCAAATGGAGAGCTTAGGCTACTAGGAACACTACATATATACCTGCTCACGTTCACTGATTTTTTTCTCAAGGTCTGCTCAAGGATGCTTCTCCCCTAAAACTGACATCTTCTGCCAGGATTTTCTGGAGGGGGTGTGCGCTTTTCTTTTCTAGGGGCAGCTCTTTTCTCCACTTCCTTAATGAGCGTTGTAGTAAGCATTTCAGTGGGCAAAACCCAGAAGCAGAGATCATACCTGATTGCACCTTGAAAGAGCCCAAGTGGGCTTTCCCAAGTGCAGTGGGTAGTAGATCTCTGTCAGGATTGCCCTCAGAAAAGTCCTTTTTGGGAGGTTTCACATTTGGTGACTCTGCCTACGTATTTAGCAAGGCAGCATGAGGAACTCAGGTGGCCTTGGGTCTCTGTCAGGTGGAGACCAATTCTACCCACAGTCCCTCTGACTTTTTGCCTCGGCAATTACTCAGCTCTCTGATGAAGGGAGAGTGAGCCCTTCCATCTTTGCTTGGGAAAGAAATGTTCTTGTCTTTGCCCGATTACTATTGTAACTGATTTTGAGAGCATCCATGGTGGGATTCATTAACAACTCTAAAAACAAGTCATATGTGTTTTATACAGAGTAACTCATGTTAAACTGACCCTGACACTGCAAGGCTCATGTTAGTATCCATAGGAAATCCTGAGTGAGAGTCACATCGACCCAGAACTGTGGGGCCTGTGCCCTTTCTACTGTCCTTTATCACCTCCCAATTGCCCACCTGCAGCACTTTGACCCTTACAATACAGAGGGTCAGCCTGGGCAAAATCAGGAAGTAGGTGACACTTGTCTTGGACATTCTGAACATTATTCCTGTTTTCCCTTCCCCAACTCAGATCATCCTCTCCCCCTCTTCCAGACACTGGGCTCTATCTCTTCTAGAAATGTTTCTTCTGTTTCTCTTAGTCAGGTGGAGTTCCATACAGATTTAAATTCTCATATTTTCTCTCCCAGTGAGGCTCTGTGTCTTAAGGCTTCTCTATGAATCCAAAGGCTTTCTTTCATATCTACCAATTCAGGGACCAATGGAGTTAGTAGAAGGGTTGTTTGCAGACAGATGGGTGGGGGTATTGTAATTCAGTGGGTTTTCCCAAGTGCAGTGGGTGGTAGATCTCTGTCTCTTAGAATAGGCTTTGATGGGAGGTTTCACATTTGGTGACTGTGCCTACATATTTAGCAAGGCAGCATCAGAATGCAACAGATATTTTTCACCCCTCTTTTCACATCTTAACATAATCAGGGAAAAGCCAATGGTATTACCTGAAATACATGACCACATGACAGAGAGGAGGAGTGGGGAAGAGAGGAAGGATGTCAGAGGAGAGGGGACTGAAGGCATATATTCACCAAACAGTTGCCTAGACTAACACCTACAAGCATCTGTCTGTTAGGCAAATCTCTTTAGACTGCTATTTGCCTCAGACTGTCTTCAGAAGGATGTATCTGCTTCCAAAGGTGGATAGTTAAAAATAATATACACCACAAGCGATGTTTTGGCATTTTCCTTCACTTTCTTTCTATCTTCAACATTGATGTTGTCATCCTTTAAAACTCAATCAATTCAGCTGATCCAAGGAACAGATGGCATTAATCAACCCCCCAGAATATGCACAAAAGCAATTAGAAATGTAGAGATGTGGAATTTATGCCAGCAAATCAGTTACCAATGATGGCAAATCAACCTGGCACACCCAACTTCCCCGGTTTCTCCTTCCCCAGAGCAGCCACTGATAGTAGTTATGATCCCTGGTTTACCTCCCTGCCAGAGGGGGATGAAAAGGTCGGGGATTTAGGTTTAATTGCTCCTTCCTTAATGACTAGTTCTCACTCTGCTGACAAAAACCAGCATAATTTACAGACTACAAGATGCATCAGGATGATGGATACAGACAGCATGTGCTATATGGTGTCATGCAAATATGAAATATACTGCACTGAGAATATGGTCGTTTGGTATTCACTGAGAAGAACTCCATTTCAGAGAACTGAGCACCTTTTCTAGTACCTACAGTTCTCATTTGTCAAAAACAATGGAAGCTGCAATAAAATACATTTTAACCACAAATCTGTGCCTTCTGTGAGTTTACTTGCTCATAGATTCCTTGGTTTTGAATTTATTTGGCTCATGATTTTCTTCCTGATTCTTTATGACCTTTGCAGGTTCTGAAACTTTCCTCCTTATGTCCTTATTAATTATCACCTGTGTTATTGTAATACGCTCTTCACTGGTTTTCTTATGACTAGCCTTCGCTCATTTTAATTTTTCCTTCATCCAATGATTTTTTAAACAGAAAAATCTTATTATGTATTATTTAATTACATGTTCAAAATATTTTGATGACCCTCTATAGTTTTCACAGTAAAAATCAAAGAATCCCATGTTTACCTACTTGTCCAGTTTTTTCTTCTATCTGTAGGCCTATGAGTCACTTGTGCAAATAATCACTACAACACAAAAAGCCTCTAATACCTCCCTTCCTTTTCCCAGCTGAGAAGTCTGACTCTAAGTCTTGACTTATATTCTGTTTCCCTCAGAGAGCCTGCATCGATGCCCCAGCCAGTTTGAGATTCTCACCTGTGCTTACTTTTGTTATAGTATTTATCACTTTGATGTGATTAAAGATTTATTTTGCTTGCTGCTCACGTATAAAGTTCCTTGAGGTCATGGCCTCTATCTTTTAATGCATCTTTATTCCTCCAGCTTCGTAGAAAAACTTTACTTTAACAAAGAGAACTTTTTGTTGGAACTCATTTCTTCAACAAAATTTTTCAAATGAGTAACATACACAAACTCTTAACACTTAAATCTTCTCCCAACCGCAGCATAAGAAGATGACATCAGAGACTCAGGATTATGTTATCAGGGCAGTATTGTAGATTGGTAATTAGATAAGATCTCTGCAGTAGTTTATGACTAAAACTCCATTAAATAGAATTTAAACTTTTCTTCTTTATACTGAACACTGAGTTATGAAGAAGGATTTTTATATCAATATATATCTGTGTATTTTCAGACTATACAGAAAACACTTATTAAAACTGCAAAAGCAAGTTAATAAAATTAGCTCAAACTTGGTTTTAAGGTCAAAGAATGGGAAGATGTTCTCTTTTAGGAACAAAGAGCCATTTGACACAGAAATAAGATCATGTCAGCAATGAACTCATGGAAATGTGCAACCTTGTGTAAATGCAGAAGCGCACTCTACAGCTCCAAATTCAAACAAATGATCTAAATTTCTGCTCTTTCACTTAAAAGCAGCATATTCTAACATTTTGTTAACAGTTCCAAAACTAAAATAAGTAATATTTTTTATTTGAAAAAGCAAACAAGCAAACATAAACCTATACATTTCAAAAGACTCTAGCAGTGGCACCATAGAAAGATTTTGGCTAGAAATGAAAAATTTTAGTTGGAACCCATTCATTTCTTCTCTCATCCATATATTTAAGGCATTGACTGTAGATATTGACTAGATAAAATATGATAATCAGGGAAATGCACATTTAGTTGGGGAGACAAGGACTGGAAGTGCTATGGAAATATAGTAGTACTAGACAGGGACATTTGACCTAGCCTGGGGAAAGTGTGTATGTTTTCCAGGGGAAGAGATGGAGAAAGTGATAGAAGATAAAAAATGTGAAAGGACATTCTAAACCAAGTAGACAGACATATTGCAATAAACACAGGAAAACGTGAGAAAGCATGGTTTGTCTGTAGAATACAGAATTCCAGAAACTGGAAATTAGACAATACTGGAGGAGTAATTTGGATGAGATTTATAGTATTAGGCAGAGCCTGTTCAGGACCAGCCCAACGAGAAAGGAAGCTTATACCTGCTATTTAATTAATAGTTTTGTCTGACATCTATTGACTTACAAGACATGATACCAACAGAGGTACCTTTTTATGGTGTTGTGTATGGATGTGTGTTTGCACACACATCACATCTTCAAGGCTATATCCTTTCCTTATCAAGTTTTAAGCTGAAACTTGTAAAAGAAAAACAGAACAGCTGGTGTTCATCCAGATATAAGGCTTCCAATCTTTGACTATTGCAATGTCAATTTGATTTATTTGATGCGTCTTGCATCAAATGTAGATTAAGGTAAAGCTCAGGAGCTGGTTCTAGTGGAAAGAGCTGCCTCCACGGCCTTTGTTATGAATAGAGCTGCAGAGATTAACTACAGAGATACCAAGGCAACTTTCTTCAGATGTGCACACACAGACCCCATCAGAATGCATGGGGATTAATTTCATATCTTGTAAAGAATGTGATCTTCGGAGATAGACAGATACAGATCCAGATCCTGATTTTTTTCATTTCTTGAGTTTATGATCTTGAGAAAATTATTAACGTCTATTAACCTTAAATTTACTCATCTGTAAACTGGATTTAATAATGTCTACCTAGCTGTGCTTCCTTGCCAAGCTGCATGAACACAGCACATGGATTGAGAGATACTAAGTCCATAGCAGCTAGCAGCTAGTAGGAATTAAAACTCTATTATGTTGTTATTCTAAGTATAATTGGTTAACAGTTTTGAGTACTATCATCCCAGAAGTGTCTAATGAGAAACCTGAAACTTCAAAATAAAGCCTTTTTGAGTGAATGATTTTTGTACTCTAACCTTTCAGGTAACTAGACCATCTCCCCACTGTCCTACATGACAAGGATAATTAGGCTTGTATATATAGGTCATATTTCAGCAGAGTTCTGGCATACAGATAAAGAGCTTTTTGTTCACCAACTAAAACAAAAAATTTAAGAACATTTTTAATGATATCACATTATTTTGTTTTGTAACAAATGGGCACACATTGAAAAATAAAGCAATCTAGTAAAGGAAAACTGGGTCCCATTAAAGAAAGGAAAGGCAAGAGAAGCTGGGAAAAGAAAACTGCAATTTAGAGGACAGTCAGTCATTCATTAGAATGAGAATAAGATGTGGGGGTGAGTTAAGGTGACTCTTAAAGAAACTGACTTTTTTAAAAGTATATACCCTTGTATGATAATTGCTAGTCCAGGTTTTCTGTTTTCCAGTTGTGGAAATATGAATCTGGTTTGGAGACGGGGACTATGTGAAGAGAAAGGGAAAATAATTCATCTGGATAGTCAAAGACCAGCCCATTCAACCATAGAAAAATCTTTAGGACTCTTGCAAGTGAGCAATATAATGTTTCTTTCACTTCTGATGACTGCAATGTAAATGCAACACAAAAGTAAATGGCAAACACTTTCCTGCTAAAAAGAATCTAGTCTTTATTTATAATATTATGTATTGATTGGGTTTGTGCATAAGCTTCGGAAAACTCAAGGTACAGTGTGTCTCTTTATTTGAAGATTTTTAGGAATATGATTGACATCTTCTTATATTTTCGATAAAGTTCTGCCTGTGATGAAAGGAGTAAAGAGTTTTTGATTTCTCTCTCCTGGCTGTTATATGTGTGGACCTAATATGTAGCAATAAAGAGAAAAGATGCTTAGAGATCATTCAAGTGACTGGTCAGAATTAAGGCTCTTTATAATCAAATAGCATCCAATTATTGTAAAATAAAGTGAACAGTGACCCTCAAAGTGTCCCCTGCATTCCTCTTGTCTTCTGAATGNTATATGTGTGGACCTAATATGTAGCAATAAAGAGAAAAGATGCTTAGAGATCATTCAAGTGACTGGTCAGAATTAAGGCTCTTTATAATCAAATAGCATCCAATTATTGTAAAATAAAGTGAACAGTGACCCTCAAAGTGTCCCCTGCATTCCTCTTGTCTTCTGAATGCAAGCATGTCTTTTAACATACCTGTTTGAAGAATTTCCTCTATAAAATTTGAGCTGCTCTTCTACTTGGGAGTAGATACATATCTGAGTTGCTATTTTATACCTGAGCTGTGAGAACAGAAATGATGCATCATCTGATGGGTGTTTGGCTTCTTAGCTGTGGCATAACTAAGGCTAGAACTCCTGTCGTTTCAAAATCCTAGTTTCACTCTAACCAACTATCAAGTCACGTCATTTCTTCTTATGTCAAGGAGTTGATATTATATGTAAAATGTTTTTTTTATTTAACACTGGCCTATCATATCTACATTTGAAATTAACTAATTCCCTCAGAGTAAACCCAAAGGAAGTAATGTAGCTGTTTAATATCCTGAAAATCTGAAATGGGGACATTTCCAGAGTTTTTATTACTGGTTGGTAATTACGTTCTCTGCACAGATTCATATTATCTATGCCGTAGCTGGCCTTCTAACCTGACTTTATTTTAATTTTGTTGAATTAGAAACTTATAAGACCTATAATTGGGCAAGAATTCATTTTTCCCTTGTAGCTAAATGCCCACGTTTTGGTCAGATTATGAGAAAATTAAACACACACAAACAGCACTAACAACAATAAATTGTTGCCAGAAGATTAGAAACAATTAAAAGTTGTTTTTAGTTGAACAAAGTTCACAAGTATAACATGGAGCATCTTGGGTAAATAATCCATTTCCAAGAGTACTGTCACAAATAACTTGAAGTATTATTTCAAAATATAGAAATAATAATCCTGGGGGAAATGCTCCAAATTATCTATAAACTTACGTGCATATAAATGTTAATAGATTGTAGCTAAAAAATAAACAAAAGCACTATAAAAAATGGTTTAAGTATGTGGACAACAGAAGTCTGGAAGAATTGTGGAATGTTAATTTTTTTTCCTTAGAGGTTCTGCATCACAGGTTTGGAAGACCACTAGAACTGAATTCAAAGTAATTTTCTACTGCTATTCTATTGCTCACTGAATTAATACATTTTGTTTGGCAAAATAAAAGCATTTAACATTACTGTTTAAGAACACTAACCCCCATATATTTAGCAAGCAGCATGCATTCAACTGAAATGCTGATTGGAATTAGAGAAATTACATTGTCAGTGATGAAATACTAAAGCTCATTATCACAAGGGTTTATTTTAAATGCCTAGAATTAGCTTTATTGCTGCATCAGTAATGATAAGCATGAACCTTAAGCTCATACCATTTAGGTTTTATGAACATCATTGTAACATTAACTATAATTCAGTTAATTTACAGAAAAACTCATCCTATGTTTTTTTTT
>SJYA01000276.1:657919-706364 GCA_006410615.1 Neotragus moschatus
TAAAAAAAAAAAAAAAAAAAAAAAAAAAAAAAAGAGGGGGAAAAGCAGAAGGATGTGGGGGGATAAGGAGGAGAAAGATAAGAGAAATATTAGATTTCACCCTGTCCTTACCTATTCTCTGAAATAATTTCTGAACTAAGGCCTTTTGCTTCCTTCCCTTTAAAGAGGCTGACCTCTTCAGCATACCTTTGAAATACAGATTTTATAACAAAAATCCTTACAATCCACTTCCGCTAAGTGTCAGTTTCAGAGCCTCAAAACTTCCAATCACAGATAGGAGAACTGGGTCAGCTTTGGATCATTATCAGTAAACATTTTCCAACTGTTTTCCCTTGAGGTACTGAGTATCTCTTTCTTAAGGACCTTTTGGATCAAGAGGGTGGAAAGTGAGGTAGAGAAACTTGTAAGTAGTAAATGGCCTTCCTACTCTTCTCCAACAGTGATGGTCCACACCACAAAAATAAGAAAAAAGTATCAGAACAGTTCGGATTTGGTTAGATATTACTGAGGTTCATGATGAAATTAGTAGATAAGGTAGGGAACCCAGAACCTTGAGGAAACTTACTAAACCATCTTTGGAAACAACACAGATGGCTTAATTGCATTCTTTCTTCATTGAGGAGTTTCTAGAGCTGGAAAAACTTCCCTTTCTCTGCCTAGAGAGGCAGCTGAGCAATTGAGCTTGCACCTCTGATGGCTCCAGCAATTTATTCAAGTTTGACGAACTGAGTTCTTTAAATACACAGTGCAGGTGGCGGATCCCCAGGTGTCCAGCTTTCCTGCCTATTAAATTAAATGCCCCGCACTTGCCGAGGTTAGAGCTTGGATGGCAGAGTGTACACTTAGTGCATACTCATTATGTGTTCTTTGGCACAAAGNTATTCAAGTTTGACGAACTGAGTTCTTTAAATACACAGTGCAGGTGGCGGATCCCCAGGTGTCCAGCTTTCCTGCCTATTAAATTAAATGCCCCGCACTTGCCGAGGTTAGAGCTTGGATGGCAGAGTGTACACTTAGTGCATACTCATTATGTGTTCTTTGGCACAAAGATTTTGGGGGTGGAGTGTGCATCAAAGCTCTTTCTCCTATAACAGGGGCAGCCATTGGTCTTGTGGTTTGACTACATCGGCCCATGACTTTTAGGCCAAAACTCCCAACCCAATTAAACAGATGACCATTGGTTGTAAGGTATCCCAGCTGGAGCCTTCTGCCTAGGGGAGAGCTGAAAGCCATGGATCGGGAGGCACAGGGCATACTGCAAATCGGAGCGAGGCAGCCGCATTCAGAAAGGAACCGCTGTCACCGAGTGCAGCGGCTGGGAGCATCTCTGTGTCTGGAAGATCAGCCCCCATTCCTACAGCCAGAATTGGGGACCCTTCCCTGGAGAAGCTCTGGTTGAGATCAGGCAGGTAGAGAACGCGGAGCTGGCGGGAGGCTGAGGCAGGAAAATCTTCCCTTCTCCCCCGAACTTTCCGATTCGGGAAGAAGGGCAGAAAATTGAGAAGGGCTGGCTCCTTCGAGCTGTGCTAACTTTTGGGATGGTTAGAGAAACAGAAACACACCAATCAGCATTTTCCTCCTTTTCCTCTGCTCAGAGCAGACACAATTGAACACGCTTGGACAGTTGAGTGTCTTTCCAAACGCCAGGGTCTCCCACCTCACCTACCCGCCCCAAGCTCCTGGTACTCACAATTTGCCGCTGTTAATCCTAAATGCCACAAGCCGGAAAAGAACAAAGTGAAAACGCTGGTCAGCCGTGGTCCAGAATCCATTTCCCCCGAGTAAGAGGTCCCTCCCAATCGAATTCCAAATTCGCAGGCGCCAGCCGCGGCTTCTTCTCTCTCTCTCTCTCTTCTCCTCTGCACAGTCTGACCCCCACCCTCCACCCCTTGGAGAGGCACTCGAGGCTTCACTCCATCCCTTGTCCAAACCCTCTACTGAAACCGTGGCGGGGGTTTCTCCGGAGGTGCAGATGGAGCTACTGTCCCCGCAACTGCCGCTGGCTTGCACTTCCCTTCCTCGTTCGCCTCTTCCTCCTCGTTCCCCCTTCTTAAAGGTGCAAACCCGACCCAAAGCCACGCCAGGAGCCGAGCTCGCTGGACAGCCGAACGCACCTCGCTAGCCACTAGAGCTGGAATCAGCACCCGGGCGGCGGACAGCTCCTTATAGGCGAATGGGGCGCGCGGCGCCGCCCCCGGCCAGGCCCGCCCGGCTCTCTCCTATAAGAGAAGCCTGGGCGGGTCTTCGCCCCGCTCCGGCGCGTTCCACCCCGACCGCCCGCCGCCTCAGTGCGCGCAGGCTACCTGGAGGGGACCGAGGAGGGACCGCACATCTCCATCTCTGCCTCGGTCTCTCTGGTTCCCCTCCTTCCCTGCCCCACAATGTGGAGGATGCTTAAAAGCATTGAAATTTAAACCAGGTTTTCGAAGAACAATGCTAAAGGGATACAGGAGTTGGAAGACAACGCATTAGCAAGAGGGAATTTCCTTTGGAAAGCTTGACAACGAGATGGTTTTCTTTCTTTCTTTTTTTCTTTTTTTAAGAGGCGAGGGAAGACTTGAATTATTGAATTACGCGATTGAATTTGCCCCGGGTTTGTTCTCTAGAATGGAAGGCTGACTGGCATTGGTAATATTGGGATTTCTGATATAGCGGTTTAACGTGGTCCCAACCCCGCACCCAGCTCCCATCTCCCGTGGCTCATCCTTTGACGGCGGACCATGTCTGCGTGTCCCTCCTCGCTGTTGGCACGTAGCTTTGGGCAAGTACAGCAAGGTGTTTGGTGATTTCGGTTCCGGAGCCCAGGAGGTTCCTGGCATCTGAGGAAGAGAGGAAGACAGATCGGGCGTGGTAGATGAGAGTCAGGGTGGGGGTCCTAGTTGACTCATAGGATTCTAGATCTTACAGCTTCTCTGGGTGGGATTTAAATTTTAAAAGGTGAGAAAATAGTAGTTTTGGTTTCTTCCTAAAGGCCCCCTATTAGAAACCCTGGTTTTATCTTTGACTTCTAGTTTACCACTGGGGTTTCTCCTGCTTGACCATAAATCAGCTTATTTTGTTTTTATTGGAAGCCGTCAGAAAACTGTCAAACCATAACAAAATGAGGAGCCATAATGATTTCTACTTGAGCTTATAATCACATTAGGGATGAAGTCACTTCAGAGGAAGTTGATGTCTCCTTTTTCCTACCTCTCCCCCACCATTTCCCTCAGCAGTAACAAATATGCAGACTTATGTTACACAGTTGATTCCTGACAACCCTTGGTCCTCAGCCGCCAGCTGCATAGCTACAGCAGGTTGAGCTGGGACTCAAGCAGCTTCTACATGAATCCTGAAGTTAGCCTTGTGCTTTTGCTTAGAGCTCGACTCACATCATTGGAATTTTAATCTATAGTTGAATGAGAATTGGATTAGCGACACCTTTATTTTATTAGAGCGAGAAGAATTCCCGAGGTCCTCTCATTTGTAAGTAAATGATCCTCTTGTCTCTAAGCTTCTACCTGAAACTAATTGTGTTAGTTATGGTTGTTTTTGGACAACCAGAACACTTCTTCAGGACAGGCTGCAGTTGTCCGAGAAAGGCCATGACCAGGAGATCACAAAATACCACAGTGGAAGAGGTCCGAGAAGCTGCTCATTTGGCAGGGGTCTGAGTGAGGAGGGGCTGGGTTTCTAAGTCTAGAAGCATGGGCTTGCCTTCTCCTACTGAAATCCAGGATTCCAGGTTTAAAAACACCTATGTACCTAGCTTAAGCATACTATAGTCTAGAAAAACTAGGAACTATTGTCCAGATTTGCATGTTCTTTAATATTATATGACTTTAAATAAAATGGTAAAAATATATTTTAAGTCCTTTTTGTATTTTTGCTTGATCTCATATTTAGAAGTAAACACTTCCCTTCCTGTTCACTGTTTTTATATTTTAGAAAACATATTTACATTGCTGAACAATATATAGTATTGCTTAGACTGTCTTTAGCCAATACATAAATGGCATCATACTTTTCCATTTTGTACCTTGCAATTTACTCAACAACTCAACATTTTATATATGTATATACATATATGCACATATATATTTAATTTATACATTTCAATACAAGTAGTTATAATTATTTCAACTGCTATACTTTATTTTATGAACATGCTACAATTTATTCCTTAACTTATCTATTTATGAATCTATAGATTATTTCCAGATTTTTCTCAATATAAACTACACAATCTTGTACTGGTCTCTTAGTATTTCTCAATTATGTGCTTAAAAGTAAGATTTCGGGATTGTAGGAAATGCTTATCTTCAACTTTAGTAGTTATTGCTAATTGTTTTATAAAATGTTAGCAATTCTTACCCACCTCCCCACCAGTAGTGAGTGAGATTTACCCAGCTCCACATCTTTACCAACATTTCAAGAACTCTGTTTTTATAAATGAGAAAATACTACCAGAGAACACAGTTCTTTGTTCACTGAGTTTGATGCTCCACTACACCTTTACACCTCTCCTACTTTCTACCCTTACCTTCTGTACCTCTCCAAAAATAGTTAAATGTTTCAAAAGTTATGGAAGATGTTGCTCCATTTTCTGACAGCATGACTGAAATCTATCTGTGTCAGTAAAATGTGCTTGGAATATACACTGAAAGGCAATCAGGGAAAATTTTTACATGAAGCCCTGAAACTGTGAATGATCTTCAAGTTATTAGTAAATATTGGAACTCTGCATTTAATTGTCTGTATGCAGACTTAGTATATAAATTACACCTCATTTTAAATCCTATTTACAGTTATAGCTTTTTTACTCTCTTTCAAACACACCTGTTCTCAGAGCAAATTTGAGCCTTAAACAGCAGACATTTGTCTAAGATGTGTTAACATTTCAGTAAGAATACGGCAGCTCTGGATGTAGCAGGGATAAACAGCTGTTCTTCTCTGACAATAATGTAAACAATGCCATCTTCTGGGGGCATTTTGCCAAGTTTTTATTAGCCCTAGAATATTAATCACTATCAAAAGTGCAGCCAGATTGATATTTACCTACTAAAATTCTTTTGTAAACCTTTTAGTCTGATAAATCCACCTTTGGAGTGGAGGAATAGAAGCTAAGTAATCTCCCTTCACCCCCAACCCCCCCATCTATATAGAAGAATAAGCCATACTTGCAGAGCACTTTGTTTTGAAAAGGGTTAAAAATTCTGCATAGATAGAGCAGATTGATTGGTAATGGGGAATGGGGAAAAATGAGTAATTGAAATCCTCAAATGTGTGCATTTTAAAATGACAAATTTGAACATCTCAAGACAAACATATCTGAAATCTTTAAAAAGGAATAAAGTGGATGGGATTGGGTTTTCCTGTCCTTTTAATTTTCCCTTTGAGTGTTCCTACTTTTCCCTTAAGAGAGTAGAAGGGAAATAGTCATTTGTCAACTGGACTCTTAGCTTCTGAATATTCAGCAAGTTATGTAAATCACTGATTTTGTAATCGTTCTGTGAGACATGTGTTTTGTCATCTGCGTTTTATAGATGTGATCCTAAGAGGAGATAGATACTGACACGTTAAATATTGTACAGACTTAATGGTCTCAGACCATATAACACTTGAAGATTAAAACCTCCCCTCATATTTCCTTTATCTTTACAAATACAAAGTGAAAGTTTTAGTTGTTCAGTCATGTCAGACTCTTTGCTGCTCCATAGGTTCTAGCCCGCCAGACTCTTCTGTCCAGGGAACTCTTCAGGCAAGAATGCTGGAGTGAGTTGCTTTTCCCTCCTCCAGAGGAATTTTCCCAACCCAGGGATCGAACCCATGTCTCCTGCATTGCAGGCAGATTCTTTACCGGCTGAACCACAGAGGAAAAAAATCACTATGACATATGGGTACCTGGTGTGGATAGGAGAAGAGTCTGCATCAGTCATTGTAGGCTATCCCATTTTGAATATCAGTACTTTGGGATTATTGCAACTTCATATATTATAGTTTGTTGAAACTTCTGTTGTCACCCATATATTCAAAATAGGTGTTTAAAAAATATTGATGAAACAGAAAGTTGAATTATTTCTCCTTTAGTGCTTTCTTCTCCTTTTAAATGTTTTAATTTTCCTCTTTTTTCGCCTTTTTATAGTTTGTATCCAATACTACATATGCTCTACTTATCAGTTCAGTTCAGTTCAGTCGCTCTATTTATGGAATGTAAAAATGAGGAAAAAAAACCAACCTTGTTCTCATTGAGCTAAAAATGATTGGGGAAAATATGATGTTAATACATTAAACATTGAGATAACAATACAAATTAGCATGTGATTAAGTGTCAGATAATAAGTACTGTAGAAGTTCCTAAACTGACAAAGATTGCTTCCACTGGGAATAAAAACTTATAGTTGGCATCGTGAAGTGATTCTTTGTCTCTTTGGCAGTAAAGGGATTTGAGTCACCCTGGGCCATGAAGATTGTTATTCAAGTCAGATTAGGTCAGGCATATTTGCCTTAACAAGAAAGTCAAATCTTAGGGTAATGAATGCAGAATTCCACTTTTGCAGAAGAGTGGACTATTCTATTAAAGCAAATGGACTTCAGTCAAATATTGAGAAGAATTCACTTAAGCCTCTCTCCTACTCCTTCTGTCTCCTAATTCTACCTCAGACTCAATCTTATCACCACAAGCTCATCCTTTATATCAAAATGAGTCATTTGTAGTGTATCTCCTACAAATAGAGCAACACTGTAAATATCTTTACCTGCAAGTTTCTCAGCTAGTAGCATGCCATACTGTTTTCACACACTCCTCTTTCTTCCTTCTATGAAATTCTTCCCAACTGGCTAATTCACTTGTCATTCAAGTCCAAATTCAATTAATACCTCTATCAAGCGCTTTATCAATTACTGTGAAATATTTTTGTTCACATATATTTTCCTAACTCTGAGTAGTTGTTCAAGAACAGTAATTTATCAATTAGTATTCAACTTTAAGTCTTCAGTATACATGCAGGATTTTAAGGCATGTTTGATGAATGGATAATGTTAGATATGAAAAGGCTTGTCTACATTTTTTAATGCTACCCATCCCCTCACTTTAACCTCCATTGCATCAGAATTCAAAGCCTCTTTTGAGGCCATTTGTCCTTGGAAATCAATATGTAAATTATATGTAAAATCACTGGGGATGCAGTTTAGAATAGTATTTTGATAGTTCATTCTCTTAAGCCATATATTTCTCAAATGTTCAGATTTTTCTAGGGGAGAAATTCACTCTCTCAAGTTTCTGTATAATAATATTTGATTTGCACAAATCCAGCCACACCACATCCAGAAACATATGTCAAAAAATGGTCTTCTCCACCTATCTCTGACTCTCTCTAAAGGAAGTACTGCCTACAATTACTTAGAAATCATTTTTATATATATATCATGTTTCAGAAGAAACCTGTTTGAGGTAGTTTAATGAAGAGTTTGGGGCTTAGAATCAGAAACTCTGAGTATTAGCCTTGATTTTCAGTTTAGGTATGAGACCTTGAGTATTTAATTTGGTATCTTTGAGATTCAACTTCCGCATCTGTAAACTGTGAATTGTGGTAATTCCTAGTTTAAGCAGTTCTGCATAGTGCATGTAATTATACATGTGAAGATATTTCTGTTATACAGGCACAAGTTATAATGTGTGTTAATGTTGTAGCCCAAATAAAACAAGTTATCAAGCCTTATCCACTATATCTATCATATATTCATCTGGCATTACCAAAAATATAACCCATTCTATGGGAAATATGCTTAACCATTATCCAGAGACATCACAATAATCCAATCAAATAACAATTTACTGAGAAACAATAATGTGCATAGATTTGTATCATTAACTTTTGGTTAAATATATGAGATTTACTTGTATATGTTGCTGTCTTCTAGGTTCTTGCACTTCCCAGAATTTCTATGTGGTAAAATAACATATATAAACATAAATAATAAATACTTATGAAAGAGAAAATAATCTTTTTTTTTTTTTNTGGGGGCGGGAGGAAAAGGGGACAACAGAGGATGAGATGGCTGCATGGTATCACCGACTTGATGGACGTGAGTTTGAGTGAACTCTGGGAGACAGTGATGGACAGGGAGGCCTGGCATGCTGAGATTCATGGGGTCGCAAAGAGTCAGACACAACTGAGTGACTGAACTGAACTGAATTGATGGTTTTTTTGATCATCAGCCATTTAGACTTCTTTGATTGCAAAACAAGCTATTGAAGAAATCATGTCACTAAGCCTACCACAGCAATTATAATGTGCTCCCCTTTTAGAATGAATATCTGGATCTTGCCTGTGGCCCATTTCTGACCAATAAGACTGAACAGGCAAGAAAGATTTTCTTCTCTGGGAAAAGAGAGATTTATGTGAATAAAAATCTTATTTTCCAGCAGTTTTCCAAATAGCAATATACATGAAGGCATGAGCTTTGTAAGTACAGTAACCAACTTGGAAACCTGAGGAGATGGCCAAGACTTAGGCTGGCAAAAAGCAGAGAAACAGTTACTGGGTTTTCATTACAATATTGAGTTACTTCCACTCTAGAATAATAAACGTCTGTATTGCCTAAGCCTCTGCTAGGACATGACTGAAGTGAGTTAGCAGCAGCAGCTGCTAGTTAATTTCCTTAGAAGAAAATAGAACATTTATTAAATATCAACAAGCAGCAGACATCTTGAATTTGTTTTTGGTTTTAGAATTCCCAACAAAATTCTAACAGAGGTATTACATTTGGCAGATAAGAATATTGAGACTCATAAAATTTAAGTAGCATTGTTCAAAGCACAAAGCTATTAAATAGAAGCACAGAGGTTCTGATTCCAGAATCTTGGCTTATCATGCTCTTGCTCAGTGCCACAAATGCTCAGAAATGAAATAAAGCTACTAAACTTTGTGAATCTGTGTGTATGAGTGTGTGTCTCTTTAATCTGCTCATTTGAGCTCCAATATGATTAACAATTTTATTTCTAATATAAACAATTATCTTTGGGGTTACTGTTATCCTACTTCTGTCTGTCTCTCAGGGAATAGCTGTCTCAAAAGCCAACCTGATATTACCAAGTTTGTTTAAATTAATGAAGAGGCACTGAAATCTGTTCAGTTCTAAGAGCACACCTGGCCTTTAAGTAAGTTACATTGATATATTGAGAATTTGGAGTTGATGTATGAATTAAGAGTATGAACATTATGACCTGCCTTATAAGATGGTACAAGTGCCCCTCCCCCACCCCTGCCACCTGCTCCCATATGGGATTGGCAGGAGCTCCCTCAGTGTCCAAGCAGTTCACTTTGGGGAAGTAAAATTCATAGGATTGCTTTGAATGAAGGTGCAATTTCAGTACATCCTCACAAAGAAGGTAGAGTCACAAAATTTAATATATATTACTCTCCCTCCTATCAGCCTGGGGAAGGGCAGTCTTCAGTCTCAGATCAGGAGTGAGCAGAAGATAGAGAAAAGGGTCATCATATGCCTACTGTAACAGTATTTATAAGGTGGTCAGGGACAGAAGTCATTACCTTTTCCAAGGCTTAACTATAAGTAGTTATTTTAAGTGTCTCAGGGAAAGCAAAGTGGGAATTTAAACTGAAGTCTTCATTTAAATATCTAGATTCTGGGTGTGAGCAGAGTTAACATATTGTGAAATACCTAGGCAGCAACTTATAAAAGCAAAGTGTTTCCTCTTATCATACATCTGGACAATAAATCTGTGATAACCACTAAGGTAGTTTTCAGGAAATAAATTATTTGCAAGGAGAAAGAGCTAATTTCAAAGGATTATTTCATTATGTGATCTAATCCATAGCACTTAGGTCCTTTTATCATTTTTGCATTTAAATCAGCATAAAAAACAAGTGAAATACATCTATAATTTGAGTTTTATTGGCATTTTTAATAAAGTGGAATGAATGTTAGACTAGAGCCAGCAGGGGGTGTGTTGACTAGTAGAAACTAGTAGGAAAAAAACAAAATTGAAGCAGCAGCATGAGAAAGTCTGTAGGTTGTTCAATAATTGTTCCTTTGGAAGAAGGTGAAGAGCAGATGCAAGAGGAGGCAACAAAACTGGAACTTATTTAAANAGCAGGGGGTGTGTTGACTAGTAGAAACTAGTAGGAAAAAAACAAAATTGAAGCAGCAGCATGAGAAAGTCTGTAGGTTGTTCAATAATTGTTCCTTTGGAAGAAGGTGAAGAGCAGATGCAAGAGGAGGCAACAAAACTGGAACTTATTTAAAATAAGTATGAGACTTATTTAAAATGTTTCCTTTTAACTCTAATATTATCTATTAAGAAATCATGCATGGCCAAAAATAATAAACTTTATAATCCCACATATTGACTAAACTATTTTGTGAAAAATAAATATGCAACGAGAGCTTCCAGAGGAAAAAATAGAGTTTTTTTTTAATGACTTGAAGCTGTAAAATTTAGAAAAATAATTAAGGGTAAATATGCATACTGTATGATGATTCCACTTATATGTGGAATCTAAAAAAAGAATGCAGATGAATGTATATGCAAAATGAAACAGACTCACAGATATAAAAAAAAACTACTGATTGGAGAAGAAAGGGGGCAGTTGTAAATTAGGGCTACAAGGGATACAAATACTACTACGTGTAAAACAGATAAGTGACAAGAATGCATATATAGCACTTATAGTCATTATCTTGTAATAACTCTTAATGGAATATGATCTGAAAAAATTCTGAATTACAGTACTGTACACTTGAAACTAGTAAACAGATATAATATTGTTAGCTTATAATCCAGATTTAAAAAGAAGAAATAGATACATAAATATGTAAATACAGCCATGCTAATTTGTTTATGTATTATCCATGGCTACCTTTGCATTAGAATTGCAATGTTGAGAAGTTTCCATGTAAATATAGGATCTGCAAAGCCTAAATTATTTGCTAAATGGCTCTTTACTCATCCCTGTCTACTAAGTGCAACACTAGAGTACAATATACAGAAGTACTATACCATAGATGATACAATATGATTCACTCATCAATTCAGAACGATTTTTATCAAGATATTTTGCCATATAAGATGCCATGGGATAAGTCAATTAACAAAACAATCTCACAAGTTTTAGAAAATATCAACTAGATATGTAGATTTATTGGTTCTTATTAGAGTTGTTTAATGTTAACTCAACTCTGTTCAATGAGTTGGGTTCAGAACTTCACATTATTATCTTTTTCACTGACCCTAAAATTTTAGAGTATCATTTCATGGTTTCTATTCTACCAATCTTTGAAGATTCTGATTACCTTTCCATAAACTCCTGTTTCTCAGTATTGACTGCATATTTTCATGCATGTTTGCATATAGTATTTATTGTGGCATATTTCCAAAGTTAATGAAAACGTCAAAGAAGTGTAAAGAACTCTTGTATGCATTTTTTTTTTTGATGTGGAACATTTTTTTTAATACTTTATTGAACTTGTTACAATATTGCTTCCGTTTTATGTTTTGTTTTATTTTGTTTGCCACGAGGCATGTGGGATCTTAGGGCCCTGACCTGAGATCGAACCTGCATTCCCCCCATTGGAAGGTGAAGTCTTAGCCCTGGATCNTTTTTTTTTTTGATGTGGAACATTTTTTTAATACTTTATTTAACTTGTTACAATATTGCTTCCGTTTTATGTTTTGTTTTATTTTGTTTGCCACGAGGCATGTGGGATCTTAGGGCCCTGACCTGAGATCGAACCTGCATTCCCCCCATTGGAAGGTGAAGTCTTAGCCCTGGATCACCAGGGAAGTCCCAAACTATATATAATTTATTTTAGGATAAAAAATATATTTTTCCTCATTGACTTACTTAGCAATTATTTTCAATTATTTGCTTTTTTCCCTCTCTTTCTAGGGTCTTAGCCCACTACAGCTGTCTGACTCACCAACACCTGGATCAACATGAGAATAAATCCAGGTCCAGAAAATGAGCAGACAGTGGAGACTCAAGAATACTCATGATTTAATATTTTTGCCCCTTTATTCATTCATTTTTTTCTGATATCTGCCTACTGTTGTATCAGATAGTAGGAAAAACAAATCCAAGCCAATGGGAAATCACACCTGGAAAAGGACTTTGCTTTATATTGAGGCCAGAAAAAAACACCTAGGTAAAGTAACTTATGCGATGAGCTAAGAGTGATGGAAGAGATTGGCAGAAAGTAGACAAGGAAAATTACTAGTGGCCTCCAAAAGGAAAGATGGTTTGCTGAGAGTCAAAAATATAGAAAAATTGTCAATGATTTCTTTATTGTAGAAGAAAGCTAAATTTACTATAAGCATTTTAAATTATTTTTAAGGAAGGGAGTGACTTCTGATTTCCTGTTTTATAGTTCTTTGGCCCCGAATACCATTCAGATAATTTCTCATAGATGCATTAGTAGTTATAAAGATAATATGTTACTTCTTTATTTAACGTAAGTTTTCATTTTAGAAATTACTCAAGGGAATAACCGTTTATGGATCTGAGATTTGATGTTCAGAGTCTTGGTCAGATACTAATTTTTAATCTTGCATTAGGCATATGACATGGGGCTTCTTCCCTGCTAGTTCAGCTGATAAAGAATCTGGCTGCAATTCAGGAGACCCCAGTTTAATTCCTTTATTGGGAAGGTTGGCTAGAAAAGGAGAGTTTACCCACTCCCCTGGTGGCTCAGCTGGTAAAGAATCTACCTGCAATGCAGGAGACCTCACCTTCATCCCGGGATTGAGAAGATCCCCTGGAGAAGAGGATGGGTACCCATTCCAGTATTCTGGCCTGGAGAATTCCATGGACTATATAGCCCATGGGGTTGCAAAAAGTAGGAAACGACTGAGCAACTTTCATAAACATGGAGGGCAACTCGTTTAAATTCCTTTTATCTGTAAAATGCTATGGCACCATGTGGTTGTGAAAATCAGAGGTGAGGTAAATTAAATGCAATACTTAGTGCCTGAAACAACACTCATTTAATAGTTGTTGTCATTGATAATTTGGTGTCATGAGATAAGACACTTTAACTTCCAACAGGTCCTGTCTGGGACCATTTAATATCTCTTCCTCTACGAGCACAACTTCATAGGTATGGCAAGATAAGTTATTGTCTTTATCAAAGATATTTGTACTAACTTGAGGACACAAGAGTGTGACCAGTGAAAATTTTCTAAATCTTGACCTTTGTCTGGCAATTTGTTTCTGTTGGATGAATTTTCCCCTGAAGAATTAATAGCAGATTTCAGAATCTAAATGACCTCACCCTCCAAAAGAATTTGTTTGCAACATAGGCCAAAGGAATGATATGATAAGGCCTGTCTTAAAAATATATCATGGGAAAAAAACAAGTGGGAAGCAATTTATCTAAGGAAAAGTTTATAGTAAGAGCAAAAAGTTGTAAGTCAGTGGCATTTTTTTTTTCTGTGCATCTTGTGAAGTCTTAATTCTCTCAGTGAAGTCATTCAGTCGTGTCCAACTCTTTATGACCCCATGGACTATAGCTTACCAGGCTGTTCCATCCATGGGATTTTCCAGGCAAGAATACTGGAGTGGGTTGCCATTTCCTTCTCCAGAAATTCCCCAACCAGGAGTCAAACCCATGCCAGGCAGTCAAAGCTCAGTATCCTAACCACTGGACCACAAGAGAATTCCAAGGTCAGTGATTTTTGTCAAAATGAGATCGGTGAAGATCAGATTTGTAGATGTTGAAATTTGCAAGTTTGGGGCTACATTTACTAGAAAAATGTATCTTTGAAAAACTGTATCACTGGGAAATTACAGACTTGATCCTATCTCCCAACACACAATCCTCTTTCTGTTGTGTGATATTATTTTCTGTTTTAGGAAAGCATCATTCCACCTCTATAACTCCAGGAAGCATCATTCATATCAGTACTGAGAAACTTCAGTTGGATCCTTAGGAATGTCCTTGCTGTGTTCTTGGAAATCTATGGTTAAAAAAAAGTATTTCCAATTTTTCATCAGAAAACCTGATTAATGGATTTGAAAATCTGTTTCTTGACTCTCAAACAATTTTTCATTGGATTAAAGTAAGAGCTAGATCCAACATGAGTTTATGAATCATTGATGTACAACTGTAGATTTATAGAACTGAATGAGATTCAATTAAGTTTAGGAGAGAGGGTGTGTACGAATAAAGTATGTATACATTCTTATCTTGCTCAAACCTTTCATATGTGGGATTTTAATTAGTTCAGTTCATCATCTTTGAAGCATTTGAATACCCACATAACAATATTTGTCTGTTATTAAACAGAATAAAGAAAGCCCAGAATAAATGTGTTCAAGGGAAACCAGGAAGATGATAGCATCACTTAATAATGTACTGTAACTGAGAATAAAAATTTAAATTCACAAAATATCTAATTTCCCTCAGTTCAGTTCAGTTCAGTTGCTCAGTTGTGTCCATCTCTCTGCTATCCCATGGACTATAGAACAGCATCCCTCCCTGTCCATCACCAACTCCTGGAGTTTACTCAAACTCATGTCCGTTGCATCAGTGATGCCATCCAACGATCTCATCCTCTGTCGTTCCCTTCTCCTCTCACCTTCAATCTTTCCCAGAATCAGGGTCTTTTCCAATGAGTCAGTTCTTCACATCAGGTTGCCAAATATTGGAGCTTCAGCATCAGTCTTTCCAATGAACATTCAAGACTAATTTCCTTTAGGATGGACTGGTTGGATCTCCTTGTAGTCCAAGGGACTCTCAAGAGTCTTTGCCCACACCACAGTTCAAAAGTATCAATCCATTCGCACTCTGATTTCTTTATAGTCCAACTCTCACATCCATACATGACTACTGGAAAAACCATAGCTTTGAGTATATGGACCTTTGTTAACAGAATAATGTCTCTGCTTTTTAATATTCTGTCTAGGTTGCTCATAAATTTCCTTCCAAGGACCAAGCATCTATTAATTTCATGATTGCAGTCACCAACTCCAGGGATTTTGCCCTGCCTCCCCCAAATAAAATCTGTCACTGTTTCCACTGTTTCCCCACCTATTTGCCAGGAAGTGATGGAACCAGATGCCGTGATCATAATTTTCTGAATGTTGAATTTTAAGCCAACTTTTTCCCTCTCCTCTTTTCAATTCCATCAAGATGCTCTTTAGTTCTTCGCTTTCTGCCATAAGGATGGTGTCATCTTCATAACTGAGTGCCGGGGTCCAGCCCTGGTGGATCCAATTTGAAGTGAGGATGGAGTTGGCATCTGGGAAAGGAGTAGTTAATTAGAAATATAAGATTAGGAAAGAATAGTACAGTAGGAAAATTAATGGCGAAAAGAGGCTGAATAAGTTGGTTTACGTGGAAAGCTAATAGTCTCAAGACAAGAAACTTGCACCACCTTCGTAGGCCACTAGTGCCCGCTTGCATAGCAGAGGGTGCTCTGCATTGGGCTCGCTCTCTCGTGGGTCTTAGAAGCCAAGGCAAGTAAGTAGACATGGCAAGCCTCCACGCTCCAGATGGGAATTCAGCCGGAAAAGAAGAGAAGGAGAAAAGACCACACGGGAGAAACCAGTCTTTCCAGTTACTGATCCATCCTTTATTGTCCAAGAAAGCTTTTTATACTTTTGATTGTACATAGAGATCAATGGATAATACAAAGTTATGCAGCGTCAGCAGCCCTGACTCTTATCGGGACCAGGCTTTCTCTCTGCATACTTAGCTGTATACACAAGTCTTAGGTGATTTACATTATCTTCTAGCCAGGAGGCCTATTAGCATNTTTTATACTTTTGATTGTACATAGAGATCAATGGATAATACAAAGTTATGCAGCGTCAGCAGCCCTGACTCTTATCGGGACCAGGCTTTCTCTCTGCATACTTAGCTGTATACACAAGTCTTAGGTGATTTACATCATCTTCTAGCCAGGAGGCCTATTAGCATTTTATGGCCCTTTTCTGATAAGGGTCCATCAACCAGAAAACTTATTTGCTTTAATAGTGTTTTTTTAAAAAAATCTGGTGCCACTCTCAGAAAGCACTAAATAAAGTTACATTTTTACATAGCAAGGACGCAACAATTTATAACAAGGAAAGAGGAGTACAGTGATTTATAACAAGGAGAAAATTCATTAACTCAAAAGTCTAGTGTTGCTAACATCAAAACTACTATATCCCTTTTTCTATATCCCAATTACATTGATTAATATCCTCCAGGTGCTTAAAAGATAAAGAATATGGAGGCCTGGCAGCAATCATTGACTCAACAGTGAAACCCATCACCAATATAATTTTTAGCTTTTTAGAAAAGGCTCTATAACTTTAAGACGCTTTAAGCTTTGTGCCTCTTGCAGTTGGGGCTATAAACAGTTCACATGCACAATTGTAAAAATCTGGACAGACCGGTCAGGTAAGTTAGAAAGCTATCAAGGGTTTAAGCTGAAATATATATATTTTTTTTAATATGCAGGAGACTGTTAGCTGGAACTTTAAGTTAATTCTTTTTAGAGGAAAGTGGTGGGGAATAGCCCCCTGTTAATGTCAGAGGAGTTGGTGAAAGCATAATACAGTAAGGCAAGCAGACTCTGGTTTTGGGGGTAGATGCTCGAGCAAATTCAGCGAGGCTCCCTTAAGGCCTGACTCGCCTTTGCCTGTTGGATCCCTTAACCTCATGACCTTTGCCATGGGCGGGACTCCTCATGCTGGCTCCCTGCTTTTGAGGTTATTGATATTTCTTCCGGCAATCTTGATTCCAGCTTGTGCTTCATCCAGCCCAGCATCTTTCATGATGTACCCTGCATATAAGTTAAATAAGCAGGCTGACAATATACAGCCTTGNTCTTGGCTGCCGCCCTTTGGGCATGGGGTCCTCCCAGCTTCTGCCCCTGACCTTGGACGTGGGGTAGCTCCTTTCGGCCCACTTAGTGCGCCGATCGTAGCCGCCTGCACTTAGTGTGCTGGTCGCAGCCACTTGAGCTTAAGTACCATACAACTGCACTCATCTCATGCTAGTAAAATAATGCTCAAATTCTCCAAGCCAGGCTTCAACAGTACGTGAACTGTGATCTTCTAGATGTTCAAGCTGGTTTTACAAAAGGCAGAGAAACCAGAGATCAAATTATGAACATCTACTGGATCATTGAAAAAGCAAGCAAGTTCCAGGAAAACATCTTTGTTTTATTGACTATGCCAAAGCCTTCAACTGTGTGGATCACAACAAACTGTGGAAAATTCTTAAAGAGATGGGAATACCAGACCACCTGACCTGCCTCTTGAGAAATCTGTATGCAGGTCAAGAAGCAACAATTAGAACTGGACATGGAAAAACAGACTGGTTCCAAATAGCAAAAGGAGTATATCAAGGCTGTATATTGTCAGCCTGCTTATTTAACTTATGTGCAGAGTACATCAAGATTGCCAGAAGAAATATCAATAACCTTAGATATGAAGATGATACCATCCTTATGGCAGAAAGCAAAGAACTAAAGAGCCTCTCGATGGAAGTGAAAAGAGGACAGTGAAAATGTTCGCTTAAAGCTCCACATTCAGAAAACAAAGATCATGATATCTGGTCCCATCACTTCATGGGAAAAAGACGGGGAAACAGGGAAAACAGTGACAGACTTTAGTTTTGGGGCTACAAAATCACTGGAGATGGTGACTGCAGCAATGAAATTAAGAGATGCTTGCACCTTGGAAAGAAAGTTATGAGCAACCTAGACAGCATATTAAAAAGCAGAGACATTACTTTGCCAACAAAGGTCCATATATTCAAAGCAATTGTTTTTCCAGTAGTCATGTATGGATGTGAGAGTTGGACTATAAAAAAAGCTGAGCGTCAAAGAATTGATGCTTCTAAATTGTGGTGTTGGAGCAGACTCTTGAGAGTCCTTTGCACTGCAAGGAGATCCAACCAATCTATCCTAAATATCAGTCCTGAGTGTTCATTGGAAGGACTGATGTTGAAGCTGAAACTGCAATAGTTTGGCCATCTGATGTGAAAAGCTGATTCATTTGAAAAGATGCTGATGCTGAGAAAGATTGAAGGTGGGAGGAGAAGGGGACAATAGAGAATGAGATGGTTGAATGTCATCACCAACTCAATGAACATGAGTTTGGGTAAACTTTGGGAGTTGGTGATGGACAGGGAAGCTTGGCATGCTGCAGTTCAAAGAGTTGGACATGACTGAGCGACTGAACTGAACTGAACTGAGGGTTGCAGGATGTGACCTAGTCTCAGCAATCCCCTGAATGACCTCAGAAAATTTATTTGACTGTCATCTGTCTGAAATGTGTCACCTGTGAATGAGTCTAAAAATAGCTTCTTCATCTTTTTTTTTTTTTTTGCAAGGCTTCCTGAATGAATATTACCTCTGTAAGCACTTAAAAAAAGAGTCAGCAGTTAAGTGCTAAAAACACAGGAATTGCTTAACATGAACTAATCATTAGTGGAAGATGTAATTTACTCTAATCGAGTGGTCCCTGATCTTCAGGATCTAATGCCTGATGATCTGAAGAGGAGCTGATACAACAATAATAGAAATAAAGTACACAATAAATGCAATGCACTTGAACCATCCCCAAACCATCCCCCATCCCCCGCCTGATTGAAAAATTGTCTTCCATAAAACTGATCCTTGGTGCCAAATGTTGAGGGCCACTGCTTTAATCAATTTCAACATTTGCTTGAGTGAGATGACTAATAGCGTTTCACTGCTGAAATCCTAAAATTGTACAACGATTTTGGAAAAGAACCTCACAATGTGTATTTGTAAGCTTGATAACAACATTAAACTTTGACCCAGAAATCCCAGTTTTCAGGAATCTGTCCTAAGGCATCTCTGGAACATTATCCACAGCAGAACTGTATTTACTCCAAAGAATATAAAAGGAAGATAAATGATTAACCATAGGAGAATGAGTAGATAAACTGAGGCAAAATGGATTAGAACAATAGTCATTAATGATATTTGCAAAGATATTAGAAATGCTTCATTGTATTAGAAAATCAAGATACATCACATGCACAGTGTATGTAAATAGCTCTGTAAAGTATATTAACATAAACTCTGAAAGAATTTCTCTTTTGGTGATGAGAGTTTTCTAGTTTATTGAATTTTCCAAGTTATCTATAATTATACAGAAAGGTACACTGGAAAAATAGATTTTAAAATAAATACGAAATGACCAGTGTCATTAATTGCACACACACAAAAAAAGGCTGAATGGTTGAATGGTATAGTTATTAAGAAAATCATAGCTCCTGTAACCATCTATTCCATTTATAAACATCACATGTACTTAACTATATTTAAAACACTGGTGAGCACAGATTGATTGATTATAGTTTATTTTTATTTGGGGCTTTTTAAAAAGAAAGGTCACAGGTGAGAGATTAAAATTCAGGAGACAAGATGGAGTACATAAAATGTAAGACATATAATGGCAGTTTTAATCAATGTTTTTCTGAAAGGGTGAACAAACTGGAAAAGACAGAGTGTGAAGTGCGTTTTCCAAACAGCAGCACTGCCTGTTAAAAAAAAAATTTAAACATATCACACTGTGAATTAAGAAGTGAGAAAAGAAGTGAGATAAAATTACTGCATTTAAAAAAGTATACAAGTACTATTTCTGCTGGTTCCTTAAATTAAACCTTTTGATATGTGGTCATCACGTCATAGTGTGAGCTGTGGTGTCGCTTTTGTACTTGAAGGTGGTATCCTTCATTTCACCCACACTTATCCCTGCCAGATTTATATTAAGGAGAAAATAAGGGGAAAAAAGCTAGCAAAAAATACCTACAATTTGACATTCTAAATATATCTAGGAAATGTGTTAAATTGTAATGATTTCTTATGGACACCAAGGTGCCTGAGACTTGGACATTTTAATTCAGACAAATCTTATCTGTGCTGTGCAAAATCTAAACCATTCACAGAGCTCAAGCTGGTTTAAGTGCTTGGAGTTTACAGATTTCATCTATCATTTTAACTCCTTCATGGATAAGAATGTTGATGAAATGAAATGGAATGGTTTGGAGTCAAGGCAGTTTATATTCAAGAGTCTAACTCTGCCCATTAATACTACCTAACATGGAAAAAGTTCCTTTACCTCCTTATGCATAAGAGGTTATTGAGTTGAATGGGTGTGATTATCACATTTCTGCAATAATTACATAAGATAAAACATGAAATCATGTCTGGCATGCAATGGATACTCAACAGACAAATGTTCTTGTGATATATACGAAGATACTTATAAATTAAATAGGATCAGAGTTGTGCTTTCATGATCTTAATCTGGTAGGAAAATGGAAACTGCATTACTATAGCAAAGATTATCCTGGGAGAGAAGTTAAGAGGCATTTAAAAAATTAATTTTTATTGACTCTAGATGCTTTATAATGTTGTGTTAGTTTCTTCTGTACAGAAAAGCAAATTAGCTATATATATGCATATATCCCCTATGTTTTGGATTTCCTCCCCATTTAGGTCACCACAGAGCACTGAGTTTCCTGAGCTATATAATAGCTTCTCAGTAGTTATCTCTCTTTTATACAGGCGCATATAAGTCTCAATCCCCATCTCTCAGTTCACCCCACCTCCATTTTCCCCCTTGGTATCCATAAGTTTTTTCACTACATCTGTGTCCTTATTTTTGTTTTGTGGATAAGATCATCTATATCATGCTTTTAGATTCCACATATATGTATTAATATACAATATTTATTTTTCTGTTTCTGACTTCATTCTGTATGACAGTCTCTAGGTCCATCCTTGTCTCTACAAATAACCCAATTTCATTCCTTTTATGGTTGATTAAGAGGCATTTTTAATGATTGATGTATGAGCTAATAAATATCAGAGTGAACTAATATTTACACAGTGCTTTGGGAAGATATTACAAGAAAGCTATAAGCATGGGAAGGAATTGGTCAGGTGTCAAACAGAAACAAAAAAGAATAGAACTATTCAAGATATTCAGCCTTAAAATATTGTAAGAGAAGATATATTTGAAATTTCAAAACTAGGAAATAAAGTTGAGAAAACTTTGGAGAGACAGAGATTAATTTAAATGTATCTTCTTGAAAAAATGTCAGCTAGGTATGGCATTCACACCTGTTACTAAAACTTCTCAGTGACAAATGATCTTGCGTGGCAAAAATGAAGTTTAGGATATGACACATAGTAAGAACTTTCCATTGAATTAACTGACACAGGCAAGGCTTATGCAAGCTATAATTTTTGATATACTTTTTCCTACATCTGTGTCTCTATTTCTGATTTTCAAATGAGATTATCTGTAGCGTTTTTCTAGATTCCATATACATGCATTAATATGCAACATTTGCTTTTCTCTTCTGACTTACTTCACTCTATATAACAGACTCTAGGTCCATCCACATCTTTACAAATGGCTAGGCAATATTCAGTTGTATATATATATATATCACATATTCTTTATCTATTCCTCTGTTGATAAACATATAAGTTGTTTCCATGTTCTGGCTTCTGTTAACTAGTGCTTCAGTGAACACTAGGGTGCATGTGTCATTTGAATTATGGTTTTCTCTGGGTATATGCTCAATAGTGAGATTGCTGGGTCATACAGTAAATGGGGTAGTGCTGGGATGAATTGGGAGATTGGGATTGATATATATAGACTATTATTTATAAAATAGGTAACTAATGAGAACTGTCTGTATAGCTCAGGGAACTCTATTCTATGCGCTTTGGTGACCTAAATTAGAAGAAAATTCAAGACAGAAGGAATATATATATATACATATATAGCTGATTCAGTTTGCTGTGCAATAGAAGCTAACACAACATTTTGAAGAAAGTATCTTCTAATATAAAATAATTTAAGAAATATACCTTTTAAATAAACTATTTTTAATTTTATGATAACCTCTTCAAATGGAAAAGGAGTGAGAGCTAAGAAAGCATATACAGACATTGGCTTTACCTGATATTAAATAGCAAGAAACCTACTATATTTTTGAGAAATATTGTGTTGCTAAAAACTGGGACTTGAGTTAAATTTTAAATTTTTTTAAAGCTAAAATGTCTTTTGTAACTTTCCTCTTTCCCTCAGAACTGAATAACTCTGAATTAAGAGGACATATTTCTCAATACCAACTTAGGATGTGTTCAAGAATTATAATGAGACAGGATGAACATTTCAGATGTAGAAACAGGAGCCTGAAGTTTTTGGACATAGAATAGAGTTTAGTCAAAAACTATTTTCTGATCCAAAGCAGGAAGCCTTCATAATATTCATCAAATGGAAGTTCAAGTCTCTTTGAATCTGTTCTTGCTGGCTATTTCTTTCTTTTCATTTCTGAATGAGATAAAAGTGCTTATATTGATTATTTTGTTTCTATTTCATATTACAATTTGAGAACGGGTTGTCTCTTTAGGTCTCTAGTCTAAGATGTTATATTTGGAACCAGTGAAAAATCTATACAACAACAACCTGAGATCCAAGACTTTTAGTTTAAATGTCCCGGTTGGGTGAGATTTAGTGGGTAGAGTATATTATATATGTAGAAATAATAATGTCAGTGACCAGAAGAATGGGTTGTGGCAAAGACAGTGATACTCATCCAGAATTCTATATTACCTCATATTCCTTAACCTTCCTAGGAAATATACAGTTAGGCAGCGCCAAGTGACTTCTTCTAACCACTAGAAGTGTTCAGTTCAATTCAGCTCAGTCGCTCAGTTGTGTCCGACTCTTTGAGACTCCATGGACTGCAGCACGCCAGGCCTCCCTGTCCATCACCAATTCCCAGAGTTTACTCAAAATCATGTCCATTGAAGTGGGAGGAAGTAACAGGTTTCTCTCTTGGAGTGACTTACCAAAACATACATACAACTTTTCAGCTTTCTCTCTCTTTTCTTTCTCCATAGGCTGGGAGGCTCTAGTTTCAGATGGGGGAGCTATAAGACACAGGATCATCTGTTAGCTTGGCTCTCCTTTCCCTCTTATAACTTGAAATAGACACATAACAAAGCAAGAAATAAACTTTGGAGATTTTTTATTTGTTGCTTAAACCTAGCCTTGAACATAACAGACATTATCTAGTACAAGGGTTGAGAAATAGAGGATGTTATTTTCAGAAACTTTTGCTGCTTCACACATGCTCAAACTATGAGAATGGAACTGAGTAGCAAACCTGGAAAGAATGATCTAAAAACTTTTACTAGGACTTTCATGTATTTGTATATCCTCTTCCAAGAAACTAGAGAATGTGAGACTATGTTCCTCCCCAGTTTAAAATCAATACCAACACTTCTCTGGTTCATTTCACTTTCTTAAGAATTCTGAGATAAGGAGTAGTCTATTTTTTTTCTCTCTTCTTTTTCAGCTTTTAGATTTACAGTTTTATACATGCATTGCCTTGACCTCAGTTTTCCATCAAACTATTACAATCTTTTGCCTCTCCTTCAGAATAACATGAAAATTCCCCAGACTTATTATGTGAATTTCTGTCCTCATCAGTCACATGTCAAATATTTTGAGCCATCAAAGTGGTTCAAGGTATGATCACTGATGACTCCATTGTGGGGCCAATGAATACTGTTGTCCCTCAACACGCTAGGCTCTCACAAGTATTTCAGACTCTACCCTTCTCCAGTTTTGAAACACCCTTACTTCTTGGGTTTTATGGATTTCTTCGCTGTCTCCCACCTCTCTGATACCTCTTTAGCTTCCTTCTATTGAAAATTTTTGCAGTTTCTGTAGGTTTCCTTAGAGAATTTTTTTCCCCCACTGCATTCTTTATCCCCAAGTGAATTCTTACAGTTATGATTTCAATGCTGAAAATGATGTCCTCAGCCAAGACCCCTCTTCTGAGCTCCAGATCCATACATTTAGCTGCTTCCCAGCATTTCCACTTCGGTATCTGAGAGAGCTCTCAAACAGCACATCACAATTATCTTACTTCCATGTTGCACGTTGCAGCAAACAATACTGTGTACTGAATTATTCCATCCACAGTCTCTTCTACCTCCCTTCTCACATACATATCATCAGTTCTCATTCCTATATATTTCTTGGAACTGTCAACTTTTTCCCCATCTCCTTTTAAACCCTTTAGCCTGACCCATCATAATATCTTACATGTTTTACTTAAGTAGCCTTTTAAATAGACTCACTTGCATCTACTTATTCCCTTGCCAAACATGCCTGTACACTGCTGTCAGAGTGAACTTTCAAAAGCAATTTTGAACTTTTAATTACTCTACTAAAAACTTTTCAATGCTTTTTCATTGGTGTTATAAAATATTTAAGTCTTTAATAACTTGGTCTCTCTGGCCATCAATGAGCTGACCTTGTGTGTCTCTCTCTGTTACCTTTGCTCCATCTTCAATTTATTTTATGCACTATNAGAGAAAAGGAGACAGGGTTGGGAATATGGAGTACTGATCATGGAGCAGACATCATGGGCAGTCTCCATAACACAGAGAGCAGCATTGGGCCAAATAATATCTCAAGAATAGAGGAAAATAAGAGAGACAGACAGGGACATATGAAGGGAAGTTTGGGCAAGGCATAAAATAAGATTGTTTTGCTTCTGAGTTTTTCTATGTCTGATCATGACTGGGTAAGCACTGTATTTCATTTCAGTACCTTCAGAGTTTTAGAAAAATCCTAACTCTTGATCTTGTTTCTATCTAGAAACCAAAGGTAATGGTGACTTAGAATCATAATCAGAGATAAATAAGATATCAGAGCTTGATGAGACCACAGTGCCCATTTGCTCAGCCATATGCAACAGTTGGTGTGGCCCCCTCCTCTTTGAAAATCCAGATTTACTTTATCTGAGGTAGGTCCTGGAAATTGGTAAATATGACAAATAGCTCATGTGATTTCCATAATTAGGCAAACTTGAAAGTCAAAGTCAAAGTCACTCAGTCATGAGCCGACACTTTGCGATCCCATATACTATACAGTTCATGGACTTCTCCAGGCCAGAATACTGGAGGGGGCAGCCTTTCCCTTCTCCAGGGGATCTTTCCAACCCAGGGATAAAACCCAGGTCTCCCTCATTGCAGGCAGATTCTTTACCAGCTGAGCCACAAGGGAAATCCAAGAATACTGGAGTGGATAGCCTAGCTCTTCTCCAGGGAATTCTTCCTGACCTAGGAATCAAACCAGGGTTCTCCTGCATTGCAGTTGGCTTCTTTACCAACTGAGCTATCAGAGAAGTTCAAGTTTGGAAAACCACAATTATTTGACACACAGTAAAACTAAGTCCAAGTTTAGGTAAGTTTGGAAAACAACAATTATTTAACACATAGTAAAACTGAGCCCAAGAAAGAGGAAGAAACTTGCCCCTAGAAATCTACTGATGAGAGTCTTGCTGAGTTAAAAATCTGAAAGTCTTGTACACAAGTGTAGAAGACAAATTTATAGTGATCAGGGGGTAAGTTGGGAAGGGACAAATTGGAAGCTTGGGACTGACATATGCACACCATTATATATGAAATAGGTAACTAATAATGACTTACTGTATAGCACAGAAAACTCTACTCAATACTCTGTAATGATATATGTAGGAAAAGCATCTATAAAAGAGGATATGAGCATATGTATAACTGATTCACTTTGCTGTACAGCAGAGACTAACACAACATTTTAAATAAACTATTCTCCAATAACATTTTTTTTTGTAAATCTACGTCTTAATTCAGAATGCAGTATTTCATTTATAGTCCCCCTTAGCTGTCCTTTTATTTATTTAGTCACAAAATTGGCCTGATGCTTTTCTCTTCTTTCCTGCTCTGTGGCTTCTAACGTGAGCTCCAACTTCAGATAAATCAGATGTGAAGGGTGGGGAGTAAAGATTAGATTGCTCTGATATTAACATTTTTAATTAAATCAGTTGCTTCAGCCTCTAATAAAGGGAGTGTTTAAATGCGAAACTGAACTTAGATGACATATTAAATGTCCTAATTTATGAGGGACTCAGAAGACAAGAAGGACCAGGAAGACAGAATTGTCCCATTTGAATGGAAGAGTCGTCCAGAGGTTAGAACCCTATAGGGTCTTTTTTGTTAGAAACAACCTCTGTTGAAGACCACAGGTGTCTCTGCCTTGGCTCAGCTCAGCAAGAGGAGGAGGGAGGAGGCTGTCCCCAGAGAGTACCTATCAGCAGGTTGGAACAGGCCCAGGAAGACAGGCTGCTTTGTTACTAATGGAAAGTGAACTGTAGATGATGCTGTCATACATTCTGTTTCTATCCAGCTCAAGTTCTCCACTCCACCTCATCCCCCTTATGGTTGTTTTTGGAATTATGCTAGAGCATGGTCTGAAGTCTCCTTTTCTTATTCTAGAAATGGCTGGCGCCCAAAGTGCGTTTTATTGAGCACTAATTGGAGGTGAGGTGAGGTGATGTGGTCAGCTCCTGGAGCTAGAGAAAAGGAAAATGTCTGTAGAACCTGTTTTTAACTGCTTGGCACCTGAATTGGCTGCTCAGTGGGGGAGCTGCTCACTGTGTTCAATAAACAGACCCCTAATGTAGTACACCTGAAACCTAGTCCATGCTGGCTAGGACGGACCTTATTATACAAAGGGCACCTTTCTCAGCATCCTGCAGTTCAGCTCCCTTTACAAACCTGTAATCCCATGTTTACTGAAAACTATAGCACATTAGAACAAATAAACCACTGCAAGGTGGAACACTCTTGAACCAGAGGGATCCCTTTTAGATACAAATTGTTATTACTTAAAAGTAATTACTTAGAATTGTCATCAATTGAGGATATTTTCTCTTCTATTTCAATAGGAATTCATTTATTAATTTATTTTTGGCTCAGTGAATCTTATTCTTTTCATTTATTTTTAATTTTTATTGGATATAATTGATTAACAATGTTATATTAGTTTCACATGTATAACAGAGTGATTCAGTTATACATATACATGGATCTATTTTTTTTCAAATTCTTCTCCTATTTAGGTTGTTACAGAATATTGGGCAGAGCTCCCTGTGCTATACAGTAGATCCTTGTCTACTGTATATTAAATACAGTAGTGTATACATTTCAATCCCAAACTCATATAAGTTAACATATCATTGTCTGGCAGATACTGTCAGATTGCATGTTCCTTGAAGATCTACTCCTGTCCTCAAGGGCCTCCCTGTTTATTTCTGTAATCCCAGTCAGAAATCAATATAAAATATGGTATGAAGAAGAAACTTAATATACATGTTTAAGTCAAATATTGCATCAAGGATTAAAATGGAATCAAAATGCTACTTAAAATGGATAAATATAAATTCCTCAGAAATTCTTAATAGTGGGCTTATTTTCACTTCCATCATGTAACCTTCCTAACATCATCCCATAATGATTACCTTATTCTCAGAATTTCATGAGAAGTTAATGTCTCTCACATTTGTTCAACTTTGAGTATATCTTTGGTTCGATAGTTACTTATGTGTTGTGAATACAAACTATATGCCAAATCCTGTATGATTAATAAGGGAAATTTTAGATGAATAAAATGTACCCACCTTCTCATAAAGCAAGAGTCTATGCACATTTACACTAAAATAAAAAAAAAAAAACTAATTTAGATACAATGTTTTGTTTTTCAAAAAGAAGGCATCCTAGGGAAACACTTGAATAGAAACATTTAACCCACCTGGGGAACTCAAGGGAGTTTCTAGAGATTAATAAATATTGCCATACTACTCCACACATAGGATTTTCAAACACTTGCCTATGTGAATGTGTGAGTGTGTGAATGTGATTTTTTGAGTGTGGTATCTTATGTGTTGAAGTTTGGGGAATAGATTTTTTTATATTTTCATATGAATTNCTAGGGAAACACTTGAATAGAAACATTTAACCCACCTGGGGAACTCAAGGTAGTTTCTAGAGATTAATAAATATTGCCATAGTACTCCACACATAGGATTTTCAAACACTTGCCTATGTGAATGTGTGAGTGTGTGTATGTGATTTTTTGAGTGTGGTATCTTATGTGTTGAAGTTTGGGAAATAGATTTTTTTATATTTTCATATGAACTCAGTAAATTCTGGGAGAAAGGGAGATGATGATGTAGCTGCAGTTGATTTCCTTGGCTATTTTGTCTTTTTGTAAATTCTTCTTAAACTCATCCAAAGATTGACTCAGAAGGCAGAAAGTTCTCACAACAATTCCTAAAAGTTCTTTCAGCAATTTCCAGTGGCAGTAGTAGCCTAATCCTACAGAAGCTAGGAAATATGTTTGCTAGTAGACTATTGATTTAATTAATATAGCTGTTGATGATAAAGTCTTGTTGGCCTTACCTCATGAGTATCCTCCTAGAGTCATGATTATGGTAGTCAACCTTGAGGAGATGTAGATTCTAAATGGGGCTAAACAGATATTATGCATAGAGCTGCCTTTTTTGGCGGTGTTGTGGAAATGGAGGCAGTTTGGCAGGTACATTTTTAGACTTAACTGCACTCTCATCATTTCTCTTGATCAAATGCTCTGAGTGTAGGCTTGAAATAATTTTTGATTGACTTGTGTTTGATTTTGAGGTGGAAGAGGCTATTATGAGCTCTGAGCTCAAGCTCAGGCCAAACCAAACTTCCTCAGCAGATTTCTTAATAAAAAAAAGCAAGGTCCTGCAGGATCTCTATGTGTCAGCCATACATCTGGCCGATGTAATTCAACCTGAGGGTTTGTTTTCCTGCCGGGTTGATGTCACAGTTTCTTAGAATGTAGTCTTCCTCTTTGGAGCAATAGATATATCCCTGTGCTGGGGATTCACATATTAAGTGCATTCATAGCTTAAATTGAGATTGAAAATTTTTGAAAAAAAAAAAAAACCAGCATAATTGTTCATTGTTAACTTATTCCCTTGTAATCACAGAGGTGACAGACAAAGCAGCTCTGAGCCTTATACAAAGAAGACACCCAGTAAGCCCAAAGGACATTCAATTTTTGTGGAGATGTTTAAGCAGACATTTTAGTTGGCAAGCTAAATAGTCTCCAGATTCCAAATAATAAGAAAATGCTCNGAAGGCAGAAAGTTCTCACAACAATTCCTAAAAGTTCTTTCAGCAATTTCCAGTGGCAGTAGTAGCCTAATCCTACAGAAGCTAGGAAATATGTTTGCTAGTAGACTATTGATTTAATTAATATAGCTGTTGATGATAAAGTCTTGTTGGCCTTACCTCATGAGTATCCTCCTAGAGTCATGATTATGGTAGTCAACCTTGAGGAGGTGTAGATTCTAAATGGGGCTAAACAGATATTATGCATAGAGCTGCCTTTTTTGGCGGTGTTGTGGAAATGGAGGCAGTTTGGCAGGTACATTTTTAGACTTAACTGCACTCTCATCATTTCTCTTGATCAAATGCTCTGAGTGTAGGCTTGAAATAATTTTTGATTGACTTGTGTTTGATTTTGAGGTGGAAGAGGCTATTATGAGCTCTGAGCTCAAGCTCAGGCCAAACCAAACTTCCTCAGCAGATTTCTTAATAAAAAAAAGCAAGGTCCTGCAGGATCTCTATGTGTCAGCCATACATCTGGCCGATGTAATTCAACCTGAGGGTTTGTTTTCCTGCCGGGTTGATGTCACAGTTTCTTAGAATGTAGTCTTCCTCTTTGGAGCAATAGATATATCCCTGTGCTGGGGATTCACATATTAAGTGCATTCATAGCTTAAATTGAGATTGAAAATTTTTGAAAAAAAAAAAAAAACCAGCATAATTGTTCATTGTTAACTTATTCCCTTGTAATCACAGAGGTGACAGACAAAGCAGCTCTGAGCCTTATACAAAGAAGACACCCAGTAAGCCCAAAGGACATTCAATTTTTGTGGAGATGTTTAAGCAGACATTTTAGTTGGCAAGCTAAATAGTCTCCAGATTCCAAATAATAAGAAAATGCTCCCATATGTTTGTCCCATTCCATCTGCTTTCTCAGAAACCCACCTATAGTCCTGTTTTACTTGGGAAAATCTGAAGTGATCTGCCTAATGCTTCTGACACAAAAACTGTACTTGGAAAGTTACAGTGGTCAAGTGCTCCACACATAATATAGGGAATGGATATTGCCATCTACTGTTGGCATGAAGTTGGACAAAATACTGGATGGACTGCTGACATGTCATGGGCATCCACAAGCATGGAGCAGAGGGATTTATATGGTACCATTTGCTGAGTTCTTGCTGGACTCTCATGTCACACAAGGCAGGAAACCTTAGTGTGTCTTACTCTAAACACCCTACAAGACTTACGCACCTTTTCCGTGAGAAAGATGAAACAGAGAATATAAATAGCTTTCCTCCAGTCAAAGAACTGAGCCATAGAGGAAGTGGGATTTTAATTCAGACCTAAGTTAATCAATTTTAACAAAATGTCCATTTTAGGTCTTTGAAAAGAAGGTAGATCTGTTGATGGGAAAAGCAGTGATATCAGGAATACTTGTTTTTACTGCTCTCCTACTTCTGTCATCTCTTGCACATCCTGTTCTCTCTGAGAGAGTCCCTTGCTTCCTTCCCTACATTGTCCTTCTCCAAAAGGACTTTTATCTTCAGCTGGATGTCACCGTTGATAAGCATATTTACCAAAAACTAATAATGTCTTAAAAAATCTTCCATCTCACAGAGGTTGAAATTTGAATGGGGTATGGAAAAAAATCCCTTAAAGATATATTATAAAATAAAGTTTCAAAAGTGTACGCTCAATTCATATGACAGATGGTATAAGATAGAGTTTTGGGAGTGGGTAAGACAGAAGTATTTTTGCCCCAGTGATTTGATCTTAAATAACATTTAGCTGAACACTTTTTAGTGACTGGTACCTAACTTAGGCTCTGTTAAAAGATATTCCATTCACTCAATGCATCTTACCAGGCACTGCTCTATGCCTAGGATGACCATGACACGGGAAGGTACAGCGAAGGAAAGTCTAGTCTGTGCTTCAAGGAACGCAGCCTCCAGTGGGAAAGACCATCAAGGCAATTAGAGCACAAGGCCATTGAATCCAATGATAACCTACCATGGTGNTTACCAGGCACTGCTCTATGCCTAGGATGACCATGACACGGGAAGGTACAGCGAAGGAAAGTCTAGTCTGTGCTTCAAGGAACGCAGCCTCCAGTGGGAAAGACCATCAAGGCAATTAGAGCACAAGGCCATTGAATCCAATGATAACCTACCATGGTGTGGGGACATGGAGAGCCTTCTAGACCAGATGATGAAATCAGGGACTGTTTTCTGTGTATCCAAAGATCAAAGTGGGAGCTAAGTAGGAAAATTCATGGAAAATAGCTAGATGTAAGAGTAAGGAATTTAAAAAGGAAAAAGATATTGCCTCAAGTACATGTGTGTATGTTTGTGTGTGTGTGTGTTTGTAGAGAGGAGCGGGAGGGGGTTTCTTAGTATACAGAGGTGCCCAGTGCATGCTTAAAATAGTTAAGCTCATTCATTCTTCTGACACCAAAACCAATATCACCAGTTTCTTTATAGCAATGCTCTCATTTATGTTTAAGTGATAACCATGACAAGGTGAATCTGTCCAAGACTTTCTAAAGCTGTGGTAGCCAATATAATAGCTTCTACCCACATGTGGCTATTGCACAGTTGAAATATGGTTGAAATGGCTGAGAAAATAAATTTCCAGTTGAATTAGAATATGCTGTAAGCATAAAATATAGATTGAATTTAAAATTTTTAGTTTGAAAAGCAAATTATGGTTTTGTTTTGTTTGTTTGTTTTTTTGTCTATTGATTACATACTGGAGGCTACACTGGGAAAAGTAAAATATGACGCTTAAAAAAGGAGGAGGGAGTTCCTTGACTAAGACTTCCAAGGAGGGACTTCCCTGAGTGGTTAAGGCTGCTGCTGTTGCTGCTAAGTCGCTTCAGTCGTGTCCGACTCTGTGCGACCCCATAGACGGCAGCCCGCCAGGCTCCGCCATCCCTGGGATTCTCCAGGCAAGAACACTGGAGTGGGTTGCCATTTCCTTCTCCAATGCATGAAAGTGAAAGGTGAAAGTGAAGTTGCTCAGTTGTGTCTGACTCATAGCTGTCCCATGGACTGCAGCCTCCCAGGCTCCTTTGCCCATGGGATTTTCCAGGCAAGAGTATTGGAGTGGGGTGCCATTGGTTAAGGCTCTATGCTTCCAATGCAGGGGATGCAGGTTCGATCCCTGGTCTGGGAACTAAGGTCCCATGTGTTACGTGGTGCAGCCAAATTTATTTAAATTAAAATTAAAAAGGAGGAAAAAGGCATCCATGAAGAGGAAATGGCCCATGCACAGGAAAGAAAGAATGAGTGAACCTGGCATATGCAGATACTGTATTAGTTAGACAGGGCTGTCATCACAAGATATTGTGAACTGGATGGCTTCCACAGCAGAAATGCGTGTGTAGTTCATGAGAGTGAACAGACTATGAGACAAGGATCAAAGACGGGGCTGCAGATATAAGAAAGAGCGAGGACAGGGGGGGAAGTCTGTGTCTGTTTGAGGAAACTGAAATATATAGTCCCTGAAAGCTATAACATTTCTGGAGGACATATCTGTTTTTGAAAAGAAATTGATCAAAAAGAAACATTTTGATTTTTCTTAAACATAATAAATACAGGTTTGGTGATAGTGATCCATTAGGCCGTATTTAGAATCTCTCTTTGANGTTTGAGGAAACTGAAATATATAGTCCCTGAAAGCTATAACATTTCTGGAGGACATATCTGTTTTTGAAAAGAAATTGATCAAAAAGAAACATTTTGATTTTTCTTAAACATAATAAATACAGGTTTGGTGATAGTGATCCATTAGGCCGTATTTAGAATCTCTCTTTGAGAACACCTAACATGTTACTCATAGGTAACTAATAGCTAAAATGAATATAGATCATTTTTTTTCTTTCAAAGTAAGGATAATAGCTAAAATGAATATAGATCATTTTTTTTCTTTCAAAGTAAGTAACACTTATGACTATCTTCCTATAAGTTGATCTCTACCCATTAGAAGAAAACACAACCAAGGAGCTAAGGTTATTTGTTGATCAGAGATGCTTTTAAAAAACTGAACGGAAATTATTTTGCAGTGAGAGTGAATGTCCACCAGGTGGCAAACAAGTGAATCCTGGTCCTCCTGGGCCTGTTCTCTGTTCATTCCATTGCCTCTTTAGTGAGGACAGTCGGGAAGCACAGTTCCACACCTGAGGGTTAGCATGCTGCCATTTGATATTTGACTCATTTTACTTCAAAAACAGACATTTGAAGGGGAAGGAAAAAGGGTATCTTTATTTTTGCAAGTGTGAAGGAGACAACTTTACTTGCAGCTGATTTTTGCTTGAGATTTGAAAAGGATACTTTGAAAAAAATGCTTTGTCCCATGGAAAAGGCGATAAGAAAAAGGAAAGGTGAATTTTCAATGACAACCCAGAACAGTGATTTTTACTGGAAGACATTTAGGATTCATAAGCCTCTAGTCTAAACATCTGCTTACTTCCTCAAAGTTTCCTCAAGGAAAAATAAAACAAAATAAAGATACTTATAAATTGTCAAGTCCACAGGTAGCTTACACTTGTCTTAAAGAAAAAGATGTGGGTTCCAGTCCTGTATATGCTTGGAATTGGCTGTGTGGCTTGATCCTGCCTTTTCCTTCTCTGGGCTTCAGTTTTCTCATCTAGAAAGTCTGGATGTTGGATAACCACTCATATTAATAATTCTTATTGATGAGAGCTAATTAAAAGATTCTGCTCTATGGATTTGTGACAATTTGCAGTTACACACAACAACTCAGCAGGCAGGTAATCTTTTAATATGAATCCAGATTTGGCCAATTCCAAGACTAAGTTAATGGGTCTTCCCACATGGCTCAGTGGCTAAGAATTTGCCTGCCAAGTGGGAGACACGAGTTTGATCCCTGGATCCAAAAAGTCCACTGGAGAAGGAAACGGCAACCTCCTCCAGAATTCTTGCCTGGAAAGTCCCAGGGACAGAGGAGCCTGTTGCACTACAGTCCAGGGGGTCACAAAAGAGTCAGACATGCCTTAGTGACTAAACAATAACAACAAGGTCTAAGTTGCTACCCACCACACAGAATGCATTTATGCATGATCTCTAAATACCTATTTTCTCTAAGAAAAATGATAATAAACTTGAAAGAGAACTTGGAAAGTGATAAAATGGTGGTTGTATAAATTTGAATAAAACTAGAAAGAGCTTATTTATTTTCAATAATTTTATGGGTTTCCTATTGATGCTGTAACGAATAACCACAAACAGTGACCTAAAAAACACAAACACATTATCTTACAGCTTTGACGTTTAGAAGTCAGAAATGGGTATCATTGGCCTAAAATCAATATATAAACAGGGCTGAGTCCCTTCTGGAAACTCCAGAGAAATTTCATTTTCTTGCTTTTTCCAGCATTTAGAGGCCCCCTGCATTTCCTTCTTCTGACCTCTTCCTTCACCACAGCATCTTCAAAACTCTGATTTTCATTTATATGGAAGGACACTTATTGCTACATTGGACCCATCTGGGTATTTCAGAAAAATTTCAAGATCTAGAAGTAAGATAATCACATCTGCAGCCACCCTTTTGCCATATGACTTAACACATATTTACAGGTATTGGAGATTAAGATATTTGACAGACATTATTCAGGTAACATAAGAGCTGACATGTATTGAGTTCTTACTCTGTTTAAGTCATGCTTATAAGTACTTCCAGTTCAGTTCAGTTCAGTCCCTCAGTCGTGTCCTACTCTTTGCGACCCCATGAATTGCAGCATGCCAGGCCTCCCTGTCCATCACTAATTCCTGGAGTTCACTCAAACTCATATCCATCAAGTCAGTGATGTCATCCAGCCATTTCATCCTCTGTCGTCCCCTTCTCCTCCTGCCCCCAATCCCTCCCAGGATCAGAGTCTTTTCCAATGAGTCAACTCTTCGCATGAGGTGGACAAAGTACTGGAGTTTCAGCTTTAAGCATCATTCCTTCCAAAAATCATCCAGGACTGATCTCCTTCAGAATGGACTGGTTGGATCTCCTTGCAGTCAAAGGGACTCTCAAGAGTTTTCTCCAACACTACAGTTAAAAAACATCAATTCTTCAGCACTCAGCTTTCTTCACAGTCCAACTCTCAAATCCATACATGACTACTGGAAAACCCATAGCCTTGACTAGACGGACCTTTGTTGGCAAAGTAATATCTCTGCTTTTGAATATGCTGTCTAGGTTTCTCATAACTTTACTTCCAAGGAGTAAGCCTCTTTTAATTTCATGGTGNTCAGTTCAGTTCAGTTCAGTCGCTCAGTCGTGTCCAACTCTTTGCGACCCCATGAATCGCAGCACACCAGGCCTCCCTGTCCATCACCAACTCCCGGAGTTCACTCAGACTCACGTCCATCGAGTCAGTGATGCCATCCAGCCATCTCATCCTCTGTCGTCCCCTTCTCCTCCTGCCCCCAATCCCTCCCAGCATCAGAGTCTTTTCCAATGAGTCAACTCTTCGCATGAGGTGGACAAAGTACTGGAGTTTCAGCTTTAAGCATCATTCCTTCCAAAAATCATCCAGGACTGATCTCCTTCAGAATGGACTGGTTGGATCTCCTTGCAGTCAAAGGGACTCTCAAGAGTTTTCTCCAACACTACAGTTAAAAAACATCAATTCTTCAGCACTCAGCTTTCTTCACAGTCCAACTCTCAAATCCATACATGACTACTGGAAAACCCATAGCCTTGACTAGACGGACCTTTGTTGGCAAAGTAATATCTCTGCTTTTGAATATGCTGTCTAGGTTTCTCATAACTTTACTTCCAAGGAGTAAGCCTCTTTTAATTTCATGGTGTCAATCACCATCTGCAGTGATTTTGAAGCCCCAAAAAATAAAGTCTGACACTGTTTCCGCTCTCTCCCCATCTATTTCCCATGAAGTGATGGGACTAGATGCCATGATCTTCGTTTTCTGAATGTTGAGCTTTAAGCCAACTTTTTCACTCTCCTCTTTCACTTTCATCAAGAGGCTTTTTAGTTCCCCTTCACTTTCTGCCATAAGGGTGGTGTCATCTGCATATCTGAAGTTATTGCTATTTCTCCCAGCAATCTTGATTCCAGCTTGTGTTTCTTCCAGTCCAGCATTTCTCATGATATACTCTGCATATATGTTAAATAAGCAAGGTGACAATAGACAGCCTTGACATACTCTTTTTCTATTTGGACCCAGTCTGTTGTTCCATGTCCAATTCTAACTGTTGCTTCCTGACCTGCATATAAGTTTCTCAAGAGCTTTACACAGATTTAATTTTCTCTTTCTAACAGTACAATGCAACAGTTACTACCACTAGTTCTATTTTTAAAATGAGTAAGCTAAAGCTCAGGGATTTTATGTAATAGTTCACAATCATAAGCTCATAAGTAGTGCATTATGTTTTCTACAGGACTTACATTCTTACTATTTTAAACATAAACAAGGTATTTGCAATGAGAATTATGGGTACCTTCACAAGTACATTCAGTGCACCAATATTTGTATGATTAACATTGCCATTTTCAATTTACCTTAGGCCTTCGGGCCCTCTTATTATCAGCTAAAGCTGCATTATAGCACTTTGACACTTTATAGGAACTGCTTCTTTGGCAAACTTCCACTAAGCTGGTATCTTTATACTTTGCTCCAGTTTCATACAAGATGATATATCTAGTAGCTAAAAATAAATCAGTCAATAATAGATATTTTTGTCTCTTTGTCTACAGTAATTTTTGTATTTTTAAGCTTTGCATTATAAATGCTGTAAGTTACATAAAACAAAAATGATTATCTTTTTTGGCTGTGTAGTTCTGGCCATATTATTCTCCCAATTCTCCTCTTTGACTGATGGATTATTCAGAAATGTATTGTTTTGTTTCCCAAATATTTGGAGATTTTCAATATTTCTTTTTGTTCTTAACAGATTATTGACTAAGAGACTTTTGTGGAAATGAACACCCATGGCCAGTGATTTGTTATGTAACTGAATGTTCAAACACTGTTCAATAACATTTCAATATCAAAAGGCATATTAATATGTCTCTGGTCAATAGGTCGTTAATTTCAAAAATTAGTCCGTAAACTTAAAATAGGTTAGTAAGGGTGTTTTATAACACAGGATATAGTCTAACTTTGTGAAGATTCAGTTCAGTTCAGTCTCTCAGTCATATATGACTCTTTGTGACCCAAGTACTGCAGCACACGCCAGGCTTCCCTATCCTTCACCAGCTTCCAGAGCTTGCTCAAGCTCACGTTCATCGAGTCGATGACAATGCCATCCAGCCATCTCATCCTCTGTTGTCCCCTTCTCCTCTTGCCTTCAATCTTTCCCAGCATCAGTGTCTTTTCCAATGAGTCAGTTCTTCACACCAGGTGGCCAAAAGATTGGAATATCAGCTTCAGCATCAGTCCTTCCAATGAATATTCAGGACTGTGAAGATTTCATGTACACTTAAAAATAATTTGTCATTTGCTATGGTTGTATGGAGTGTTTTATTCAAGTCAGTTAGAATCCACTTGGTTGATAGTGTTTCTTAGTTCTTATATTTTATTATTTCTAATATTTTATCTACTTGTTCTTTCTATTCATGGGAGAAGAATATTGATGTCTCCAACTAAAATTATAGATCTGTCTGTTTTCTCTTTTAATTTGATCAGTTTTTGTTCACATATTTTGAGTCCTGTTATTCGATGTCCAGCCATCTAGAACTAATATAGTCTCCTGGTGAACTGGGGTCAATGGGCATTTTTGTTTTTATATAATATGCTGCTTTATCCCCAATTGTCCTTGTTCTGAAGTATACTTTAACACTAATGTAGCCACTCCATTTCAAGATCTGTGAGAATCTGACACTTTCTTTTGCTTGTAAGCTAGTAGTTACCTCACTACAGTTCCATGGAAGGCACAAAATTATTGGGTCAATATTTGTGCCTTCAAAAGATGGAAGGCAAATTATATCTCAGTAATAGCAGTATCCATAAATTTAGCACTTTTCATCAAGTACCCAGCCCTTATTTCCAAAGGGAAATATGAATGGACCTTATATTAGGCTGTATGATACATGAAGAAATCTGAGTTTAGGGCACTCATATCTTTTAAAGTGGGCTGTTATATGCCTGTCTTTTGGTCCAGAGTAAGATACTGTGTCTATCTTCAATGACCATTCACTATAGGAAAATTACTGAAAAGATATTGTGAAACAAAAGTCAGTTAGTGTCCAGTCTGTGAGAGGTGCAGGAATGAAGACTATCTAGGGAGGACAGTCATCCATCATGTCAATATTCTTTCAGTTAGTGTTTCCATGGTAAATCACTTTCTATCCTTTCACTTTTATTGTTATGTTTGAGCTCCGTAGAGACTATATGATTTCACCTTTCTATTTTAATCCACTTTGACATTTTACTTGATATATAAACCATTTATATTTAATATAGTAGTTTATATTTTTAGATTTGTCTACAATGTCATTCATTATCTGTGTTTTTTTTTCCGTTTCGTCTGTTTTGTTCCTCTCATTTCCATTTATGCCTTATTTTGTAATATTTTAATATTATTTAGTATTTATTTTTAATTTAACCATTATGTCTTTCATTTTATCTCTTTGTATAATATTTTAGCAGTTGTTCTTGAAGTTAAAATATATGCTCAATGTTTCACATTCTACTTAGAATTAATATCTGTCACTGCAACTAAAAAGTAGATGATATGTAGAAACCTTACATCATAGAGGTTTTGGTGTACTCACTTTATGTTGTAGTCTTCATTTTTTATTATATCTACATATGTTAAAGATTTTATCAGGTACTGTTATTATTTTTCTCATATTCTCACCTGCCATACATATTTTAAAGAACTTAATAAGAGAATTCTAGTCTATTTTTACTTAAACAGCTATTTAAAATTTAACCATTATTTAATATTTGTGTTGCTTTTTAATTTTCCATCTGGTATAATTTTCCTTTTATGTGACAGACTTCCTTTAGCATTTCTTTTAGAGTAGCTCTATTGCTGACAAATGGTATGTTTTCCTTTTTTCTTTCCTCTAAGAATTTCTTTATTACACCTTTATTCCTTAAAGATATTTTTGATGGATATAGATTCTGAGTTCACAGCTTTTTACTTTAACCACTTTAAAAATGTTTTTACTATTTTCCACTATCTCTGGATTTTTTAAAAAACACATTGACAATCATTTGAATTATTGCTTCTCTATAAGTAATGTGTTGATTTTCTATAGCTGCTTTCAAAGTGTTATTTCTTTATTTTTAAAGTTTTCAACTATTGTATTACAATATATCAGAGCATGGAGCTTTCAAACTGTAGTGCTGTAGAAGACTCTTGAGAGTCCCTTGGATAACAAGGTGATCAAACCAGTCAATGCTAAAGGGAATTAACCTTGAATATTCATTGGAAGGACTGATGCTTAATCTCCAATATTTTGTCTACTTGATGCAAAGAACCCACACACTGAAAAGACTCTGATGATAGGAAAGATTGAGGGCAGGAGGTAAAGGGAGTGACAGAGGATGACATGGTTGGATGGTATCATCGACACAATGGACATGAGTTTGAGCAAACTCCTGGAGATAGTGAAAGACAGGGAAGTCTGGTATGCTGCTGTCCATGGGGTCACAATGAGCTGGACATGACTGAGAGACTGAAAAAACAACAGCAAGAGCATGGACATTTTAAATTTATCTTGTTTGAATTTGAAATTGTTGTATCTTTTAATATAAATATTTTGCCTATTTTTCCAACCATTTTTCTTTTTTTTAATTTAATTTTTTCTGTGTCATACTGTTTCTCCCCTGCTTTGGGGACTCTGATAACATGAATGATAGGTTTTTGACTTTATCTCACAAGTCCCTAAGGCTCTCAATTTTTTCATCTTTTTTCCAATTTGTTTTTCATATTAGATTTCTGTTGATACATTTTAAATTTATAAATTCTTTAGTCTGTTATCTCCACCTGCTATTGAACCCACTCAGTGATTTTTTTAAAGTTTTATTACATTTTATTATGCTATTATGCTTTATATTAGTAAAAGTTCCATTTTGTCTCTTTTTATATTTTTCTGTCTTTTCTTCTGAGACCTTCTATCTTTTCAGTTGTTTCAAAAGTATTCACCCTTAACTTGAATTATATTTAAAGTAACCACTGCAAAATCTTTGTTTCAACTTCTGTATCATCTCAGAATTGACATTGATTCTTTCTCCCTTGTGACATGTGGGGATTTCCTGGTCCATTATGTGGTGGGATGTTATAGACTCTCTCTGTGAACTTTGAATACTATATTATGAGTCTCAAAGATCTCCTGATAATATTGCTTTTTATGATACAGCAAGCAATCAGTCATGCTACCTTCAGCATCCAACTTCCTATATATCTGAGGCTGATTTCAACACCAAGTACATCTTCAGAGCCTTTGTTGTTTTCTTCAGTTCTTCTCCATGTGCAATACTCAATGGCACTTCCAATACTTCAGTAATTGTCAGTGCTTCAGTTCAGTTCTCAAGGTATTTGTATGCTCTAGGGATTGGTATATACCCAGATTTGGGATGATCTCAGACGTTCATATGCAAATTTATGGGATCATTTTCTTAAGATCCCATCCCATTATGCTCTTTCTGAAACTTTATTGTACCTGGAGATCCTCCATCTGATTTTCTGAGAGTATGACTAAGACTTGATCTCCCTGTTTCATTGTGAACTATCTAAGCACTTTATTCTTTAGGGCTGGGAGAGAAGTCTGGAGACAAAACAATGAAATTTCCTCAAACTCTGTAAGAACACAGATATTCCTCCGTTGGAGTCATAGATATCTTTCAATTTTCTGTGGCTCTGTTCCATGGGATTGCCTGAGGACTAGGTTAAGGTAGAATACTGGCAACAACTCCCCTGACTCGAACAGTGGGCTTTCTATTATATGCCTCCAAACTCCTATTATAATTATTTCCCATCCTATTACTTGTACCAGAAATATAGATTTCATTTTTATGTTATTTCTGTCCATATTTGGTGCACAACCTAAGGATCATGCTGTCTTTGAATTCAGACTAGAAAAAGCCAATGGAGAGGGGGAGAAACTTGCTTTTGTCTCAGTAGTAGTTCAAAAATCTTACTTCCCACCTCAATCTTTCTGTTTTTATTGACTTTTCAGAATGGTGACTCTGATGGTAAAGAATCTGCCTGTAATGCAGGAGATCCAGGTTCAATTCCCAGGTTGGGAAGATACCCTGGAGAAGGAAATGACTACCCACTCCAGTATTCTTGCCTGGAGAATCCCATGAACCTGATGAGGTACAGTCTGTAGAGTTGCAAAGAGTTAGACACGAATGATTTACTAATACACAAAGATAATTTCTTGAATCATTCTGTGCAGGATTTTCATTGTGTTTAGTCAGAGGTTTCACCTTGTACTAGAACAAAATCTTCTGAATTTATTGTTAAGCATTTTAAAATTATAACTAAAATGAACTTTAATATAACTTTAAAAAGTTACGTGCAGAAAATTAAAAAAAAAATCATGCATCCTCTTTATTTTTGTCCTTTTCTTTACCATGACATTTCAAGATAACCAAAACGAGAGATCATTCTTTGGTCTACAATTTTGGCAAGCCTTGTTATGGTTGTGATCCAGGAATGAGGATTTGGACATCTGTATCTAATAGTTTAGAGTCTTAAAACTTACTCATAGTTGTCAAACACTCAGAAGACTTACTTTTCCATTAGGAAAAAGATACTTTATATAGATTCAGGGATAATTTTAGCTATCTTGAGAGGTTGTAAAAATAATTAAAAATAATATATGCACATGGTCAAAAACGATAACTAATAGTAACTCAAAGCATGTATGTGAAAACCAAAGTGTAACTAGCTTAGTTGTGTCTGACTCTTTGGAACCCAATGGACTGTAGCCTGCCAGGCTTCTCTGTCCATGGAATTCTCCAGGAAAGAATAATGGAATGGGTAACCATATGAGAGAGTCATTTCCTAGGCAGGTTGATAAGAAGTCTAGGGGTCCCCAAGGAGAGAGGGGTCTGGAATTCTCAAGGAGGAAGAATGGACAAACTTTCTTTTTCCTCTACATTCCTTAGGATTATATAACAATAATGTATCCTGCCTGAGGACAGTCTCCAGATTAAACCTTCTGGCTAATCCTGTTATCTTAAAATGTAAATTATGGGAGTAGGTCTGGTGAGGTCTTTACAACATCCAGACATTCTTTTGATTCATTGGAGAGTGTATAACTCCACTGCTAACACTAGCAAGGGGGTACTCTTTCTGCCCCCTTCTGATGCCATGTCAGAAGCTTTCTCTATCTCCTTTATACTTTAATAAAACTTTATTACACAAAAACTCTGAGCGATCAAGCCTTGTCTCTGGCCCAGGACTGAACTCTTCTCCTCCAGAAGCCAAGAATCCTGGTGTCTTTTTGTGGTTCAGCAACAACCTTTCACATTCCCATCTCCAGGGGATCTTCCTAACTCAGTGGTCAAATCCAGGTCTTCTGCACTGAAGAGAACTGAGAATTCTAAAATATAGTAAGATATAGGTTTATACTATGTTTTAGTGCACTAAGGCGTAGGCGGCTGCCGTGAGCAGCACTGTACAGGAGACAGGGATCAAGAAAATCCCCATGGAAAAGAAATGAAATAAANTGGCATCACCAACTCAATGGACATGAGTTTGAGCTAGGTTTGGGAGTTGGTGATGGACAGGGAAGTTTGGCATGCTGCAGTCCATGGGGTTGCAGAGTTCGACATGACTGAGCGACTGAACTGAATTGCCTCAAAGCATAAAACACCACTCACCCCCAGATTCTTGTGTCTAAGATGGCCAGTACTTAGATGCCATTAAAACAATCAATGTTGCCTCCAGAAGGAGATATCAAACCTTTGCCCAACTCTTTGGCCAATTCCTAAAAGGAAGGATTGGGAACTGTTGGTTAGATGATGCTGGTCTAAAAAAATCCATTTTGTTTGCTGGGTAATGTTATAAAAATGCATCAACTATGTACAGTTGACCTCTGAAGAACAAAGTTTGAACTCCATAGGTACAATTATAGGTAGATTAAAAAATTAATATGTCCTGCATACTACAGGTTCCACAGTTTGTTCAATGTTAGAATGCAAAGCCATTGATACGGAGACCTAACTGTAAAGTTATAGTGCTTTTTTTCACTCTGCAGAGCATCAGTGCCCCAACTCCTTGTTGTTCCAGGGTTAACTGTAATTCTAAACAAGTATTTTACTAGATTATGATATTATATATTGTTAGTTTACTTTATATAGGGCTTTCCTGGTAGCTCAGATGGTAAAGCGTCTGCCTACAATGCAGGAGACCCGGGTTCGATCCCTGGTTTGGGAAGATCCCCTGGAGAAGGCAATGGCAACCCCCTCCAGTACTCTTGCCTGGAAAATCCCATGGGCTGAGGATCCTTGTAGGCTACAGAACATGGGGTCGCAAAGAATCGGACACGACTGAGCGATCTCACTTTCTTTCTTTCTTACTTACTTTATATATAGATAGTGTGTATGTATGTACCAATAAACACATAGAAACAGATATACTTCACATTTGCTCTGGTGAAATGAGTAAGAACATTCAGCTTTTGACTGTCAAAAATCATTCCTAACAATTTGAAAGTTTTCAGAAATATGTAGGTTTTATAATGAGTGAAAGGTGAAAACATAACACATTCTTTGCTAATTTGACTGTCTAATATTAAAAAGTCTTTCTCTTTGTGGTATTATCTTTCTCTTTCCTTCCAGCCATCCTTCCTTCCTTGCTTCTTTCCTTCCTTCCTTCTCCAGCTGCCAAACTATGGACCTTAAGGCTCCATGGTGTTAAAATACAACGTATCATCAGGAGTGCAAGCATCCAGTTATTAACTTTTCTCAAACTGGCCACAACGATGGAAGGTGATGAGTAAAAAGAAGTGAAGTGAAAGTCATTCAGTCATGTCCGACTCTGTGTGCATAATCCCATGGATTATACAGTTCATGGAATTCTCCAGGCCAGAATACTGAAGTGGGTAGCCTTTCCCTTCCTTAGGGGATCTTCCCAACCCAGGGATCAAACCCAAGTCTTCCGCATTGCAGGAGGATTCTTTTACCAGCTGAGCCACAAGGAAAGACCTAGAACACGGAAATGGGTAGCCTAGCCCTTCTCCAACAGATCTTCCCAACCCAGGATTCAAACGGGGGTCTCCTGCATTGCAGGTGGTTTCTTTACCAACTGAGTTATCAGGGAAGCTCAAAAAAGAAATAACAGTGCACATATTCTCCTTATTTCTAAAATGAAGAAAATAATGGATTTACATTTTTTCTTTTCTTTCTCATTACATCTAGCTTTCCATTACTGAGAAAACCTCAGCTACCTTGGATACCTAGAAAACCTGGGGACCTATCCTCTTCTACATAAGAAGATAGTCAAACCTCATGTGTTTTTTCAAGGTGAATGAATCAAGTTGTACGTTTATATATATTCACTTACATGTACTTGTAGGTGTTGTTAGCAGACTACATCTTAAGATATAGTTAGTAGATAGTGAATGGAATTTGGGACAGACACACTTTGGCTCAAAATGTATGCGTATTGCCTGAGAGCTGTGTTGCCCTGTCAATAGTTTCACTGTCCTGAGCCCCAGAGTCCTCAGCTATACATGGACACTGGTGTCCACTAGCTGAGATTTAAATCAGAAAAGGTGTAAACCTCAGTTCCAGGAAGGTAGCAGGTGCACTCGGAGAAGGCAATGGCACCCCACTCCAGTACTCTTGCCTGGAAAATCCCATGGACAGAGGAGCCTGGTAGGCTGCAGTCCATGGGGTCGCTCAGAGTCGGACACGACTGAGTGACTTCACTTTCCCTTTTCACTTTCACACATTGGAGAAGGAAATGGCAACCCACTCCAGTGTTTTTGCTGGAGAATCCCAGGAACAATGGAGGAGCCTGGTGTGCTGCCGTCTCTGGGGTTGCACAGAGTCGGACACGACTGAAGTGACTTAGCAGCAGCAGCAGCAGGTGCACTATAAATACTAGCTACTTTATTTTCAAGAGACAACATAGTTTGAGTCATATTTTTAATACAAAAATTTTCTATTTTAAGGTTTATTTGAGCTGATACACTATGAGCAGAGCAAACACATAGAGATACATATTCTGGATGTATGACTAAAAATGTTCACCAATAATCAGCATATTGATAGAGAATGCTTAAGTTGACACTTTTATTTTCAACAAGCTTTCTCTGCCAACAGCATTTCACATGAACACCAAAATGTGTAAATGTCATCCATGTAGCTCTCCCAAGCTAAAAGCTATTTTGGCTTGTAGCCAATTTCTTGTAGGATCAGGAAAATAGGAATAAACAAATGTATTGTGCAGAAACTCATCATTAATTTTAATTCTCTGGAAAAAGCAGAAATCATTCCGGGTGTCCTAGTGCACTGAGACCAAAGTAAAATCAAATGAACCAATTCCAAGCCTGAACGAGTCGAAATTCTTCTCCAGGATTTCTTAGAATTCCAGTTGGTATCATCCTGTGGTCTTCTGGGCAGCAAGTTTCTTACTTTCTCCTAATGAAATCTCATTATGTTTTGTTTGTTTATATGTGCTGTTTGTTCCTACACAATCTCATATCAGGCAGGGAACTTCACCTTTCTTTTCATAAAATACTTTGAAACAAACAAAAATTTGAATTTTCAATATGTGATATGTGTTTGCAGATTCTGTTTGAATTGAGGAAGAGTGGCAGGGAGAAGGGGTAAAGGTCACATCACAGCTGGGTAAAGTTTCCAAATTGAATATTAAACATTTTATGGTTTAAATAGTCTTTTGGCTTGACTACCCTTTGGCCTTTCCTTGGGTCTTTCTCTCTATGGAGAAACTTACCTTCAAGTTCTAATCCTTCTCACCACCCCACACCTTCTGCTCTCTCATCCTTCTCCTCTCTGGCCTTCTCCCTCCTTCATGGAGCACAGACCAAGTGCCAAAGTTGTGGAGCTTAGGCCTTGAGTGTTTTCTACTCTTTCTTGCTTCTTGCCAACATTCACAACTTCACTCTCTTCCTTCCCAGCTTATCAAAGCTTTTTCCCCAAACAAAATTATTTCCTCTACCAAGATAAATTCCCTTCAGGTAAGAGAGCTTTGTTCCATGCTTCTCGTTCCCTGCCCCCCCCCCACACACACATACATATTCATACTCTCCTGTCTCTGGCAGAGCCAAGGGACACTAACTTCCATGATAAACCATTGATTTAAAAAATCAAACTTAAAGAAAACAGCTGCAACAAATTGGGCTTTGGTGTCTGATCTGTGACATTACAGGGCAAACAGTGTTGCAGGAAGACCATTTTCCCCAGTAGATCAAGTGGACATCTCATAGAATCTCTCTTCACCTGTGACCCAGATGGTCCTATAAAGTCCTCAGTGTAGAAGCTTCCAAGGATGGTGGTGACAATGTTGAGGGACTAATTTTAGTGTTCTATAGTGTTCTATATCATCAAATGAAGAAGGCAATAGCACCCCACTCCAGTACTCTTGCCTGGATAATTCCATGGGCAGAGGAGCCTGGAAGGCTGCAGTCCATGGGGTCGCTGAGGATCGCATATGACTGAGCGACTTCTCTTTCACTTTTCACTTTCATGCGTTGGAGAAGGAAAAGGCAACCCACTCCACTGTTCTTGCCTGGAGAATCCCAGGGACTGGGGAGCCTGGTGGGCTGCCGTCTATGGGATCGCACAGAGTCAGACATGACTGAAGCAACGCAGCAGCAGCAGCAGCAGCAGCAGCATACCATCAAAACCATGCCTCCCATTCTTTCCCCTTCCTTAAATGGTATGTTACAGAGCTTTCTTTCTCATGGAATCTGTCACTGCATTCAAGGCTCTAGGGTCTCAGCTATACACTACTGTTTCTAGAGGCAAAGTCATAGTCAAGACTTTCTAAGACATAGAGACTTCCAATTTATTTTAATTCAAATACTCCCTTTCCCTCTCAGTAAAGACTTTGGAAGTGTTAAGTAAATTGGAGAAGTGTGGGCATCAAAGATGTAAGTCCAGACTGGAGAAAGAGAATCAGAGCCTGTTATTTGGGTTTTTATTAGAGTCAATCACTCAGAGTTACTCAATCATTCAAGAATATGGTGGGCTTCCCCAGTGGCTCAGAGGTAAAGAATTGGCCTGCAAAGGCAGGAGCCACAGGAGATGGGCTCGATCCCTGGGTTGGGAAGCTACTCTGGAGGAAGACATGGCAATCGACTCCACTACTCTTGCCTGGAGGATCCCATGAACAGAGGAGACTGGTGGACTGTGGTCCATAGGACTGCGCAGAGTCAGACACGACTGAAGCAACTTAACACGTAGGCACACACAAGAGCATGGTACGTGCTTTTTATTCTATGGTCAGGTCAGCTCAATTCAGTTGCTCAGTTGTGTCCGACTCTTTGTGACCCCATGAACTGTAGCATTCCAGGCCTCCCAGTCCATCACCAACTCCTGGAGTCCACCCAAACCCATGTCCATTGAGTTGGTGATGCCATCCAACCGTCTCATCCTCTATCATCCCCTTCTCTTCCTGCCCTCGATCTTTCCCAGCATCAGGGTATTTTCAAATGAGTCAGCACTTTGCATCAGGTAGCCAAAGTATTGGAGTTTCAGCTTCAACATCAGTCCTCCCAATGAACACCCAGGACTGATCTCCTTTAGGATGGATTGGTTGGATCTCTTTGTAGTCCAAGGGACTCTCAAGAGTCTTCTCCAACACTACAGTTCAAAAACATCAATTCTTCAGCACTCAGCTTTCTTTATACTCCAACTCTCACATCCATACATGACCACTGGAAAAACCATATCCTTGACATGATTTTAGAGCCCAGAAAAATAAAGTCAGCCACTGTCTCCTCATCTATTTGCCATGAAGTGATGGGACCAGATGGCATGATCTTAGTTTCTGAATGTTGAGCTTTAAGCCAACTTTCTCACTCTCCTTTTTCACTTTCATCAAGAAGCTGTTTAGTTCTTCTTCACTTTCTGCCATAAGGGTGGTGTCATCTGCATATCTGAGGTTATTGATATTTCTCCCTATATTCTATGGTCAAGCTGTCAATACTCAAATCCCAGCTTTGTTACTTGTTTAGCTGTGTCACCTTGGACAAGTGACTTCACTTCTTCTTGCCTTCCTTTTTCATTATAGTTGTCTCCAAACTATCACAGAGTAAATACTCAGAAAGTTTTACCTTTATTAATATTATTTGAAGAATTTACATACTCATCTGCAAGTATTTATTAAATGACTAATATGCAGAAGGACACTATTATGTCTAGAAAGACAAAACGTATTATTTCTCTACTTTCATAGGTCTTTCATTCTAGTGGGAAAGTGAGACTTCACAATTATAATACAGTTACAATTTTCATTAACTTATTTATGAAAGAAAGGAGCAAAAAAAAAAAAAAAAAA
>SJYA01000276.1:706461-719495 GCA_006410615.1 Neotragus moschatus
TATAAAAAAGTAACAATTTAATTTAATTTATTTAAAAAAAAAAAAAAAAAAAAAAAAAAAAAAAAAAGAGAGAGAGAGAGAGTGAAGTGTAAATATATACTGGAAGAATTTAACCTGGACCAAAGAGAGAGAAGCACTGTCTCCAGAGATGGAAATCTAAAACTTTAAAGATGAGTCATGTGGGAGTGAGGTCAGGCATGGATTAGGCAAAGGGTGGTACCAGGAGTGTCTGAAGCAGATAAATCACTCTTTCCTAATATGACCGATGTGGGATTCACCAGAGAGACAGTTCTGGAGTAAAATGTGAGAAGTTCTACACTATGCGTATATTTTCACGCCCTATCACTGTGTTTAGGTTATAGGAATATGGCAAATTAAACTAAGCGGGAAATTGGTGGGTGATTCTGAGAATGGAAAACGATGCCTTTTCTGTGAAATTTCAAGTAATTATCTTTATTTTCTTAGAGCTAAGTTGCTTTGAGATTCTTTCCTTTCTTCCTTTCTCCATGCCACCTCTTCCTCTTCTCCTTTCTCTTCCTCTTCTTCCTATTTTGCTTTGTCTGCCCTTTGTCATCCCTTCTTCCTCTTCTTTTTCTTCTCCTCCATCTCTCTCTTGCTTTCTTTTGGCTATAAGTGATGGTAAAGTCCTAACTGATGTTGATCCCCATAAGTAAAGCTAAAACCAACTCCTAGAAGCTACAGTGAGAGCAGTATAGCTCTACTGGTCATATGGAAAGAATAAAGAGCAAGAAAGAGAGAAAGAGGGCTCTTTAATCTCCTATACATAAAACTACTTTTTTTGAACACTTATTCATATTTTCGTGTTTTATCATGCTGTTTGATCTGCTCAAAACAGTGTTCTTTTTCTTATCACATCTGATGAATTTCTATTCTTCCCTCAAAACTGTTCTGGACTCTCTCTTCTGGAAGACTTCACTGAAACATCAGCTTTCTAGGCTGGGCTGAGAGCCCCTCCACACACAGATCCTGATGACACAGTTAGTCATCTTTATGTTTCCATCACGCAGATGAATGCCTGGCTCCTTGTTTCCACTCTCTCTGTGTACAGAAAATATAGTCAAATTGTCACAAGATAGAATGAACTTTAGGGGCTTCCCTGGTGGCTCAGACAGTAAAGAATCTGCCTGTAATGCAGGAGACCTAGGTTCAGTCCTTGGGTTGGGAAGGTCTCCTGGAGAAGGGAATGACAACCCACTCCAGTATTCATCGTAGTAACAATGGAGGTATTCAAACATATGTTAGACCAGTAATGTAATTTTTTTATTGCCAGTCTTACATGAGTTAAGATGAGGAAATAAGAGGAACATTAAGAAATTTTTATAAAAAATTTAAATGAACTCATCATCCAGGTTGTTTTGCAATTTACAAAAATATCAACCTACAAAAAAATGAAAACGTTTTCAAAACACTATAGTCTGATCATTGGAGAAGGAAATGGCAACCCCCTCCAGTATTCTTGCCTGGAGAACCCCAGGGACAGAGGAGCCTGGTGGGCTGCTGTCTATGGGGTCACACAGAGTCAGACCCAACTGAAGTGACTTAGCAGCAGCAGGAGCAGCAGTCTGATCCTTGGTTTGGGGTAACACGGTAAAATAAATTCAAATATCATTTGAGGAGTTACGTGAGAAGACCTGGAGAGTCTCTGTTGTTTTCTTGTGAAGAGAGAAAGAGGAAATAGCAAAATCTGTGCCTAATATTTGAAATATTACGCAGTATGTATGGTTTTCTTCACGTTCTCTTATCCCATCTGTCACCTCATTCTTGCCAAATGCAGCTCATGCTGTCTTGTTCAGGGGAGGCCATGTATTGACTTAAGAACAATATACAATCAGGGTCCAAGTACCAGTGCAGGAGAGGAAGCCACTGTGGGTGGCCCTTTCTACTTCAGTGGTGGGACAGTGGAGATCTGTGGGTAGAGCTTGAGTCTTTCTCCTTTAATGTCTTCATAAATAAATGCTTTCTTTGTCAGTATGGGAGCCAGGTCCTTGAAGAATCTCTTAGCTAGAAGTACAGACAGAGCTCTGGAGCTGCTTCTATTACCTATCTTCTTCCTAAAGACTTCGCCCTGATTCTACTAAGCTCTACTCTTTACTACTATTTTTTTTTTTTAATTCCCACTTGTCTTTTGGAGATTGGGTATATCTTTATATATCAATGGTAAGGTAATTGTGTGTGTTTGCGTGTGTACTTAACCCAAGATTGGAGGAATTCTAATGGAGGGGAGAAAAAAAAAAAAACCTGTTCCATGTACTTACTATGGCCTTAAACTTGCTGTATAAACACACCATGCAGCTCTCCATTTATTACAACTCACACAGGCCTAATGAGCTATGGCATCACTACTGTGCAAGGATCACAGTTCTAATGACAGCGTTGAGTTTTATAAAAATGCTTTAAAACAGCAGTTGTGCGAAGCATCTTCAAAGTTAACTGCCTAACTTGGTCTGCTTTCTCATTTCAAGGAGAATCCTGTCGCCCTCACAGGCAGGCATGAACAGTTCTGGGTAAAAGGTGAAAGATCTTTTTTTCCCATTTCTCTGTTAGTTGCTTTCACTGAAAACTCCTGCAGGCTCATGAATACTTGTTCACCCCCTGGAGAAGACACAAACTTTTCTTGCTTTTAATAGTGCTTGGGCAGGCTCTTGATTTGGGCAAACTCTTGTTGGAATCCTGTCTACAACTCTGAGTAGCTCTTGAACTTTGGTTAATTAACTTTTTAAAGCCAGTATTTTGCAAACTTCAGATAAACAACCTGCTAGTTGTTGAGAAACCAATGTAATGCTCATAACAACCTATAAAATACAATAAAAATTTTCATAATTCATCCAATATTTTAAGAATTAAACTTTTGTTTTGTTTCTTCACAAAATGGTATTTTCTTGTGTTTTCTTCTGACTTTCTCATTTTTTTTCCAAACAGTGCCCAAGCCTCAGCAGCCTTTCTCCAATTACAATTTAACCATTTCAAATCTATATACAAAATCATGCAACTAGAAATTATCATACTAAGTGAAGTCAGAAAGTCAAATACGTATGCGATCACTTACATGTGGAGTCTAAAATATAACACAAATAAACTTATCTATGAAATAGAAACAGAATCACAGACAGAGAAAAGACTTGTTGCCAGGGTGGAAGAGACAGGGGATTTGGAAGGGAGGTTAGGGTTAGAAGATGCAGTAGGATGGATAAGCAATAAGATCCTAGCTTACAGCACTATGTTTAATATCCTATAATAAACCATAATGAAAAGAATATAAAAGAATATATATGCTGCTGCTGCTAAGTTGCTGAAGTCATGTCCTACTCTGTGCAACCCCGTAGATAGCAGCCCACCAGGCTCCTCTGTCTCTGGGATTCTCCAGGCAAGAATATTGGGCTGAGTTGCCATTTCCTTCTCCAGAGTGTATATATATATACACATAACTGAGTCACCCTACTATACAATAGTATTTAAGATGACATTGTAAATTAAATATACTTCAAGAAAAATAAGATAAAACTGCTGAAAAGGTCAAAGTTGACTACTCCCCTTCCATCTTCCAGGGTGGAGCTAATAGCGCTTCTAGTATCGGCCCCTTGCATTAAAAGCTGTGCATTGACCTGAAGGTGGAGGCTCATTAGCATATGGTCTTGAAAGCGATACTAAGCCAAGATGAGGCTCAATTTTTCCACTTCAAAAACAGGTTTTGAGAAGGGACAGAGGTAGGTTGAAGATGGAAAGCAGAATGGGGAGAATGAAAGGGGGAAAGAGCCTCCCGGTGACTATCCTAGTGACAATCAGGGTCCTGGGTAGACGGCTGAACAGGAGTCAGCAGTAGTAAGAATAGCCAAAAGATTTCCAAATACTGATGTCTAACCTTTAGTTTTAAGAATTGTTTGTTTATAGGTTCACAGTGCAAATAGTTAGTTCACTCAGTCATGTCCAACTCTTTGTGATCCCAGGGACTGCAACACCCCAGGCTTCCCTGTCCATCACCAGCTCCCAGAGCTGACTATAACTCATGTCCAGTGAGTCAGTGATGGCATCCAACCATCTCATTCTCTGTCATCCCTGTCTCCTCCTGCCTTCAATCTTTCCCAGCATCAGGGTCTTTTCCAATGAGTCATTTCTTCACATCAGGTGGCCAAAGTATTGGAACTTCAGCTTCAGCATCCATTCTTCCAATGAATATTCAAGACTGATTGCCTTTAGGATTGATTGGTTTGATCTCCTCGAAGTCCAAGGGACTCTCAAGAGTCTTTTCCAACACCACAGTTCAAAAGCACCAATTCTCGGTAGGCACTCAACTTTTTTTATAGTCCAACTCTCACATCCATACATGGCTACTGGAAAAGCCATAGCTTTGACTAGATGAACACTTGTTGGCAAAATAATGTCTCTGCTTTTTAATATGCTGTCTAGGTTGGTCATAGCTTTTCTTCCAAGGAGCAAATGTATTTCAATTTCATTGCTACAGCCACCATCTGAAGTGATTTTGGATCTTCCAAAAATAAAGTCTCTCATTATTTCCATTGTTTCCCCATCCATTTTCCATGAAGTGTGATGGGACTGGATGCCACGATCTTAGTTTTATGAATGTTGAGTTTTAAGCCAACTTTTTCACTCTCCTCTCTCACTTTCATCAAGAGGCTCTCTAGTTCTTCTCTTTCTGCCATAAGGGTGGTGTCATCTGCCTATCTGAGGCTTCCTGAAAAATCTATATGCAGGTCAAGAAGCAACAGAACTGGACATGGGACAACAGAGTGGTTCCAAATCAGGAAGGAAGTACATCAAAGCTGTATATTGTCACCCTGCTTATTTAACTTATATGCAGAAAGAAAGTGGTGAAAGTGAAGGCACTCAGTCATGTCCGACTCTCTGTGACCCCATGGACTGTAACCTACCAGGCTCCTCCATCCATGGGATTTTCCAGGTAAGATAACTGGAGTGGGTGGCCATTTCCTTCTCCAGGGGAACTTTCCAACCCTGGAATAGAACCCAAGTCTCCTGCATTGTGGGCAGATGCTTTATCGTTGAAGCCACCAGCACGAAATGCCATGCTGAATGAAGCACAAGCTGGAATCAAGATTGTTGGGAGAAGTATCAATAACCTCAGATACGCAGATCATGCTAAAATACAAAATAAAAACAAAAACTGCTGCTGCTGCTGCTGCTAAGTCGCTTCAGTCATGTCTGAATCTGTGCGACCCCATAGACGGCAGCCTACCAGGCTCCTCCGTCCCTGGGATTCTCCAGGCAAGAACACTGGAGTGGGTTGCCATTTCCTTCTCCAATGCATGAAAGTGAAAAGTGAAAGTGAAGTCGCTCAGTAGTGTCCAACTCTTAGCGACCCCATGGACTGCAGCCTTCCAGGCTCCTCTGTCCATGGGATTTTCCAGGCAAGAGTACACAAAAACTAATCGAAAGCAAAGACAGCAATACAGTTTTCTGACTTGCCATTGGGCACTGATTCTTTTTGTAACCATATATTTTACATAAGATAAAATACTCTCGAGTGCTATGGAGTGGCATGTTATGAACTGAACTATGTGTCCTCTAAAATTCACACATGGAAGCCCTAATTCCCAGTGTTACTGCATTTGAAGATGGAGCCTTTAAAAAGGTAAGCTGCTGCTGCTAAGTCACTTCAGTCGTGTCCGACTCTGTGTGACCCCACAGGCAGCAGCCCACCAGGCTCCCCTGTCCCTGGGATTCTCCAGGCAAGAACACTGGAGTAGGTTGCCATTTCCTTCTCCAATGCATGCATAGATGCTAAGTTGCTTCAGTCATGTCCGACTCTCTGCGACTCCATGGACAGCAGCCCACCAGGCTTCCCTGTCCACAGGATTCTCCAGGCAAGAATACTGGAGTGGGTTGCCATTTCTTTCTCCATTACAAATATAAGGGATTGTGCTAAATGTTTTACATTGGGTATTCCTTTAATTCATAGAACCTCTTTATGCAGAGGGCTCTGTTCATCCTTCCATATTACATATTAAGTACCCATGATCCAGGAAAGTTAGAAAACTTGTGAAGTGCACTTAAAAGTGAATAATAGAACCAGGGCTCCATTCAAAATATGTCTAACTTCAGAGAGGGCACTCTTGACCTTTAAATAGCACTACCTGACCAGTCACAGAGACATAGAATCTTGGAAAACCAGAGCTGAGAGGTGATATTAATCACCTTTTTCATATTAGAACTGAAAAGACAGACTGTGAATATTTGGATTCAGAATCACAAGGAACACTTGCAATTTGAGAGTTGACTCAATGAATTACTTTATCAGTTTCTCATTTATACTGATTTACTTGGAATGAAAGCAACTCATGTCCCAATTTACCCTGCAAGCTATTTTCTTACTTTAGAAACACTTGAGACAAAATGCATGCTCTTTAATTATAAAAGCAATTTTGGTTAAAAAATGTCAGCATTTTTCTTCATTGATGGATCAATTTTCAGAATGCCTATAGCTATGAAACCCAAGACTCTACAGTAGGAAAAGAAATTAATGTTCAGAAATAACACCAAGTAAAATGCCTTATATATGGATTTCTCCTGTAACAGGCAAGCCATTAATCCTCAGATTTGTTTTGCAATTACATCCAGATCTACTATTGTCACGTTTACTTTTTGATGTAATGATGCAACTGTGATGAGACTCGAGCACCCTGTCAACACTTGCCACCCCTTAGCCCAATATAGCTGTCTCAGTCTTCTTGTCAAGCATATGATAACATCTCTGTTTTGTTCATCACACGTTCATCAAGAGTCTGTCTGGAACCACTGCAAACGTAGTCACTAAGGCAGAGTCCTCTGACTTCTGGACTGTTGGTTCCTACTCATGGACTTCTTTGGGCTTCGCAGGTGGTGCTAGTGGTAAAGAACCTGCCTACCAGTAAGAGACAATGGGTTTGATGCCTGGGTCAGGAAGATAACCTGAAGGAGGTCATGGAAACCCACTCCACTGTTCTTGCCTGGAGAATCCTTATGGACAGAGAAGCCTGGCAGTTAACTGTCCATGGGGTTGCAAAAATTTGGGTATGACTAAAGCTGCTTTATATCTCAGAGGTCGGTTAAGCATTTCAGAAGTTGGTTAAGCATTTCAGATGCATTTTATATATCAGTTAAGTTTCCAGAATGGAGCCACTGCCCAAATATTACTAAATTTGGGGGAATTTTAAGCCTGGAGCAAAGCAGTTGATATCTTATAAGTCAAAGTTAATGAAAGTGTCCAGCAGACTGGAGACACAAATAGGAAAGGAAAACAAAGTGGGTAGTTTTGTTTATCTAACTTTCAGGAAGAAATAAACTCAACTCAACTCAACTCACAAGACCTCAGAGATATTGTAGTCTATTAAAACTTGACAGGGAAGTAACCACAGAGAAAGGCAGGAGTGGTTTTCTGAATAAAAGGAAAAGGTGAGGTGCAATGGCCAGCATGCCCTGTGGCAGTTCTCAGAGCCTCTGGTCAGTCCTCTGAAAAGGGCTCCTGATCTCTGATGCCCATGGTCATGGACCAGGAGTTCCTCATTTCACACAATGAGACTCAAGAAGCCCATCAGTCAGCTGTTTCAAGTGCCACAGGTTAAAACACAGGTACTCCTCTCCCCAACCTCTGTCCTCATCAATCACCAAGAGGATCAAATACCCCTTAAGTGGATCAAAATGACACCTCCTAGATACCCTGAACCTTGTTCCCCTTTGAGTCTTCTGAACCGCAAAAGTCATCTGAGTTCAAAAACTACACTACTCACACTGGGTAACCGTATGTGCAATAATCATCTCCATTTGCTTATGTGTCTGCTTAGAGTCTCATCACAGCTGCTATTTTAACCACATTATTAAGATGTAATTTGCTGCTACTGCTGCTGCTAAGTTGCTTCAGTCGTGTCCGACTCTGTGTGACCCCATAGATGGCAGTCTGCCAGACTCCCCTGTCCCTGGGATTCTCCAGGCAAGAACACTGGAGTGGGTTGCCATTTCCTTCTCCAATGCATGAAAGTGAAAAGTGAAAGTGAAGTCGCTCAGTTGTGTCCAACTCTTAGCGACCCCGTGGACTGCAGCCCACCAGGCTCCTCCATCCACGGGATTTTCCAGGCAAGAGTACTGGAGTGGGGTGCCATTGACTTCTCCAAGATGTAATTTATGCACCATCTAAATTGTAAAATTCAATGGCTTTAAGTGTATTCAAAGGTGTTCTGCTATCACTGCTGTAAATTTTAAAACATTTTCCTCACCTCAGAAAGAAAGCTCATATTCTTTAACCCCCTTTATCTCACCCTACTCTAGCCCTAAATAACAACTAATGGACTTTATCTAAATATTTGCACACTATGGGCATTTCATATAGGTGTAATAGTATATTATGNCAACCTCTGTCCTCATCAATCACCAAGAGGATCAAATACCCCTTAAGTGGATCAAAATGACACCTCCTAGATACCCTGAACCTTGTTCCCCTTTGAGTCTTCTGAACCGCAAAAGTCATCTGAGTTCAAAAACTACACTACTCACACTGGGTAACCGTATGTGCAATAATCATCTCCATTTGCTTATGTGTCTGCTTAGAGTCTCATCACAGCTGCTATTTTAACCACATTATTAAGATGTAATTTGCTGCTACTGCTGCTGCTAAGTTGCTTCAGTCGTGTCCGACTCTGTGTGACCCCATAGATGGCAGTCTGCCAGACTCCCCTGTCCCTGGGATTCTCCAGGCAAGAACACTGGAGTGGGTTGCCATTTCCTTCTCCAATGCATGAAAGTGAAAAGTGAAAGTGAAGTCGCTCAGTTGTGTCCAACTCTTAGCGACCCCGTGGACTGCAGCCCACCAGGCTCCTCCATCCACGGGATTTTCCAGGCAAGAGTACTGGAGTGGGGTGCCATTGACTTCTCCAAGATGTAATTTATGCACCATCTAAATTGTAAAATTCAATGGCTTTAAGTGTATCCAAAGGTGTTCTGCTATCACTGCTGTAAATTTTAAAACATTTTCCTCACCTCAGAAAGAAAGCTCATATTCTTTAACCCCCTTTATCTCACCCTACTCTAGCCCTAAATAACAACTAATGGACTTTATCTAAATATTTGCACACTATGGGCATTTCATATAGGTGTAATAGTATATTATGTGGTCTTTTGTGACTGAGTTCTTTTACTTAGGGTAGTATTTTCAATGTTCATCGATATATAACATGTATCAATATTTCATGCCTTTTATAGCTGAATGATATTCCTTCATGCAGATATACATTGCAGGTGACCGAGTGGCAAAGAATCTGTCAGTGCAGGAATCACAGGAGATTCAGATTCAATACTTCAATCGGGAAGATCCCCTGGAGAAGGAAATGGCAACCCACTCCAGTATTCTAGTCTGGAAAATTCCATGGAAAGAGGAATATTGCAGCCTGCAATCCATGGGGTTGCAAAGAGTTGGACATGACTGAGCAACTGAGCACACACATGGATATGCCACTTTTGTAAAATCAAAGTCCTTTCATTAGTTAATGAACATCTGGGTGGTTTTCAACTTTGGGGTGTTAGTTATATAACTTCTATAATGATTTGTATAAACGTTTTTGTGAGGACATATTTCCTTTCTCTTGGGAGTAGAGTTCTCTCTAGAATTGCTGGGTCATTGGCAACAGTTTAACTTTCTGAGGAACTGTCAACTATTTGCAAAAATGCATCATTTTTATTCTGCTGTCAGGTTTTTCCACAGTCAAAATTTTAACAATATTTATCTTTTAAATAAATTTTATTTATTTATTTTTGGTTGCACTGGGTCTTTGTTGCACATGCTTTCTCTAGTTGCAGTGAGGTGAGGCTACCCTGTAGCTGTGGGCACAAGTTTTTCATCGTCATTCTTTTTTCATCTGTGGCTATGGAGTTGTCACAGTACCTTTTGTTGAAAAGGTTTTTGCAAGAGTTGGAATTGACTTCTAATTCTATTCTATTTCTATCCCTATGACATTGTCATACTTTTTGATCACTGTAGCTTTGTAGTAAGTTTTAAAACTGAGAAGTATGAAACATCCTAATTTGCTTTTTTTTTTTTTTAAATAGGAACTAAAAAGCCTCTTGATGAAAGTAAAAGAGGAGAGTTAAAAAGTTGACTTAAAGCTCAACATTCAGAAAATGAAGATCACGGCATCTGGTCNCAAACTTTATACTTTAGAAAGATGGAAATACAAAAATGTATGAGAATATATTAGTAACATTAAAGAAAGGAAGATGTAAGGGAACATGTGGAGAAAATTGCCACTACTACAAGTTTCAAAACATACCAAACAATATTGTTTATTGTGAAAACTTGTATTTGAAGTAAAATTTTGAACACGCATAGATATTACAATATCAACTTCAGAAGCATGCTATTTATGAAGATCATAAAAGAAAGGGAGAAAAATAGGAATTGCAGGAGCTAGAAAGAAGGGTTCACTTGTGTATTTCTTTAAAAGAAAACTCTGAACTATATTATGAAATGAAAACATGTATTACATCTCTCTGATATGTAACTGTTTTATTATTTGCTATTGTTCTATGAAATCATTTGCCAGTTATTTTTAAGGAAGTTACCACATCAGGGGTATAGACATGGTACTGTTTAGATATCAGTACAGTGGTGTTTAAAGCACAGAAACCAATAGATGGTTATGTGAGTTATCGATTTTTGACAGAAGAAGAAATGGAGACAGTGTTTCCTGACATTCACTTCTACTCACAGTTACCGTAGCTCACATAGTTACTGTTGCAAAAACTTCTATCTTTTGAATCATGAATACTTAGAAAGCCCAGTGACCCTTTCTAATTATATAGCAGTCTCTCTTCCCATCCCATTGAGAACAACTCATATACTTTCATATTTGGACCAGCCCCAGCACACAGGAAGTGATCATTCATAATACAATGACATTGTAGCAACAGCAATAGCATATTCACTCATCTGGCTTCAGGGAATCTTTGAATGATAGTGACTTTGATTGCTAAGAGAAAAACAAAGAATCACCTGTTCGACTGTCTGCCTCGAGAGACCTGTAAATCAGATTGTTGACTTGATTTGTTAAAGGTAATTAAAGAGATGTGTTCCTTCAATCCAATCAAAGACTCTTACTGCTCTGCTGTTAGGACACATAGTAAAGAGAGCAATCATAACTCTTTGTTGACAAGTCAATGTGTCTCCTAGTTCAGGAGTGCTATATGGAATATGTAAGGTGTTTCCCCTGGGTATTGAGAGCCTCATTTGCAAGTGGAGTTATGAGATCACTGTTTAAGATTAAGTGTGCAGTTACAATGCCCCTTTAGGGTACCTGGTTTCACAGTGTAGTACCATCATGGATGTCTGCCCTCCTTCTAGTTCCTTCCTCTTAGGACTTCTGGGGATACTGAAAACTCATTTTTACAAAACTTACCTTGAACAAACCTTTAAGAATGACCTCTAACAAGTGCCAAGGCAGTTATGCCACATGGTATTAAAATTATTGCATGCCAACAATTATTCTGTTGTTACAGGCAACATGTACCAGTAACAAAAGAAAAAAGGCTTCGGATGTGATAATCACCAGTGATTTTAGAACCCATCATCAGAAATAGAATGGCTTTCCAGGTGGCTCAGTGAGTAAAGGCTCCTGGCTACAATGCAGGAGGCATGAGTTGCAAGTTCGATCCCTGGGTTGGGGAGATTCCCTGGAGGTGGGCATGGCAACCCACTCCAGTAGTCTTGCCTGGAGAACCAGGTGGACATAAAGGAGACTGGAGGTTATAGTCCATATGGTGGCAAAGAGTCAGACATGACGGAAGCGACTGAGCATACATGCACATCAACAGTAGAAAGTACCCATCTGACACAGACTTTAAAAATATATATATTTTTTAAATGAAGGGTAATTACAATATTGCATTGGTTTCTGCCATACATCAACATGAATTAGCCATAGGTATACATATACTTCCTCCCTCTTAAACCACTCTCACACCTCCTTCCTCATTCCAACCCTCTAGGTTGTAACAGAACACCAGCATTGGGTTCCTGGCATCATGCTGCAAATTTCCACTGGCTATCTACTTTACACATGGTAGTGTATATGTTTCATCACTACTCTCTCGAGTCTTCCCACCGTCTCCTTTCTCCACTGTGACCATAGTCCATTCTTTATGTCTGCATTTCCTTTGTTGCTCTACAAATAGGATCATTAGTACCATCTTTCCAGATTGCATATATATATATATATTAATATGTGATATTTGTTTTTCTCTTTCTGACTTACTTCACTCTATAAACAGTCCTACAATGAATATTGTGGTACATATGTATTTTTGGGGACATGTATCAGTTATGGGTTCCTGAGGGTATACGCCCAGTAGTTGGATTGCTTNATCTTTCCAGATTGCATATATATATATATATTAATATGTGATATTTGTTTTTCTCTTTCTGACTTACTTCACTCTATAAACAGTCCTACAATGAATATTGTGGTACATATGTATTTTTGGGGACATGTATCAGTTATGGGTTCCTGAGGGTATACGCCCAGTAGTTGGATTGCTTGGTCATATGATAGTTTTATTCCTAGATATTTAAGGACTCTCCATACTGTTCCCCCTAGTGGCTGTGTAAATTTGCATTCCCACTAACAGTGCAAGGGTGTTCCTTTTCGTCTTTTTTTGACCCACCTAATGGATCACAATAAACTGTGGAAAATTCTGAAAGAGATGGGAATACCAGACCACCTGACCTGCCTCTTGAAAAATCTGTATGCAGGTCAGGAAGCAAAAGTTAGAACTGGACATGGAACAACAGACTGGTTCCAAGTAGGCAAAGGAGTATGTTGAGGCTGTATATTGTCACCCTGCTTATTTAACTTATATGCAGAGTACATCATGAGAAACACTGGGCTGGAAGAAGCACAAGCTGGAATCAAGATTGCCGGGAGAAATATCAATAACCTCAGATGTGCAGATGACACCACCCTTATGGCAGAAAGTGAAGAAGAACTAAAAAGCCTCTAGATGAAAGTGAAAGTGGAGAG
>SJYA01000276.1:722684-770351 GCA_006410615.1 Neotragus moschatus
GAGATCTCTAGTCTTTCCCATTCTGTTGTTTTCCTCTATTTCTTTGCCTTGATTGCTGAGGAAAGCTTTCTAATATCTTCTCGCTATTCTTTGGAACTCTGCATTCAGATGCTTATATCTTTTCTTTTCATCTTGGCTTTTTGCTTCTCTTCTATTCACAGGTATTTGTAAGGCCTCCTCAGACAGCCATTTTGCTTTTTTGCATTTCTTTTCCATGGGGATCGTCTTGATCCCTGTCTCCTGTGCAATGTCACGAACCTCCTTCCATAGTTCATCAGGCACTCTATCTATCAGATCTAGACCCTTAAATCTATTTCTCAATTCCTATAATCATAAGGGATTTGATTTAAGTTATACCTGAATGGTCTAGCAGTTTCCCTACTTTCTTCATTTTAAATCTGAATTATAGCTTTCTTACCATATGTACTACAGTATATTTGTATTTGTGTATCACATGTCTGTATCTCTGTGTGTGTCATAGATTACAGTCTACTTATTGTTGTTCAGTCACTCAGTCATGAGCAACTCTTTGCAATCCAATGGACTACCACATGCCAGGCTTCCTTGACCTTCTCTATGTCCCAGAGTTTGACAAGCTCATGACCATTGAGAAGATGATGCCTTCCAACCATTTAATCCTTTTTTGCCAGCTTCTCTTCCTGCTGTCAAACTTTCCCAGCATCAGAGTTTTTTCTAGTGAGTCAGTTCTTCACATCAGATAGCCAAAAATTGTTGGAGCTTCAGCTTCAATATCAGCCCTTTCAATAAATATTCAGGATTGATTTCTTTTATAAGTGATTGGTTTGATCTCCTTGTTGTCCAAGTGACTCTCAGGAGTCTTCTTAAGGACCATAGTTCAAAAGCATCAGTTCTTCGCCACTCAGCCTTCTTTTTGGTCCAACTTTCATAAAGTATATGACTAGTGGAAAAACCATACCTTTGACTACATGGACCTTTTTCAGTGAATTGATGTATTTGCTTAATATTCTGTCTAGTTTTGTCATAGCTTTTCTTCTATGGAACAAATGTCTTAATTTCATGGCTGCAGTTATCATCTACAGTGATTTTGGAGCCCAAGAAAACAAAGTCTATCACTGTTTCCATTATTTTCCCATTTTCTGTTTGCCAGGAAGTGATGGGATTGAATGCCATGATCTTTGTTTTTTGAATACTGAGTTTTAAGCCAGCTTTTTCACTCTCCTCTTTTACCTTCATCAAGAGGCTCTTTAGTTCACCTTTGTTCTCTGCCATAAGGTTGGTGTCATTTGCGTGTGTGTTATTGATATTTCCCCTGGAAAATTTGATTCCAGCTTGGGAGTCATCCAGCCTGGCATTTTGCATGATGTGCTCTGCATATAAGTTAAATAAACAGGGTGACAGTATGCAGCCTTGATGCACTCCTTTCCCAATTTGGAACCTGTCTGTATTTTCATGTCCAGTTATAACTTGCCCTGCATACAGGTTTCTCAGGAGGCAGGTCAGGTGGTCTGGTATTCCCATCTTTTTAAGAACTTTCCACAGTTTGTTGTGATCCACACAGTCAAAGGCTTTAGCATAGTACATGAAATGGAGGTAGATGTTTATCTGGAATTTCCTTGCTTTTTCTATGATCCAATGGCTATTGGCAGTTTTATCTCTGGTTTCTCTGCCTTTTCTAAATCCAGCTTATACATCCAGAAGTTCTCAGTTCACATATTTTGAAGCCTAACTTGAAGGATTTTGAGCATTACTTTGTTAGCATATTAAATGACCAATTATACTGTATTTTAGGCATCCTTTGGCATTGCTTTTCTTTGGGATTGCAATGAAAACTAACCTTTTCCAGTCATACTTTTATATAGTCTACTGGTACTGACATTTGGGAACTTCAAGTACAGAAACTTTATTTTCATTTAAGTATCTTTACTGTTCATACTTTTAAAATGTAATTGTCTTAAGTACTTACTTATTTTATATATATTGACCTTCAGATCAGATAGGTTTGTGTTAAGAAATAAGAAGTAAGAGTGTCTGTTCTATTTACCCCTGTTTTTACTCATTTCTATATTCTTTTCCTTTCTGAAATTCCAAACCTCATTCTGTCATTTTGTTGCAGGAAGGAGGACCCCTTCCAGGGCCCAAGAGTGGGCTCCTGTCTAACACTTGAAAATTACTTATCCAAGGAGACACATGGGCTGACAAGCAACATAATTTTTTGGTAAGGGCTGCCCAGGCAGAGAACAGCAACATTTGGGAATCTAGGAGAATTGCTCTGACTCTTGACTTGCAGTCTTGGGTTTTATGGTAATGGGGTGAGTTCCCCGTGCTCTTTGTCCAGTCACTCTGACACATGGTCCTTCCTGATGCACTTGCGTCACTCACTTTAGTTGGATTCCAGTAAGAAGGATTCTGGGAGGTTGGTAGAACATATAGATTGGTGTCTCTTCACTTCTTTTGACAGTCCTCAAATTATTCCAGCTGATGGCAGCTGTTAATTCCTTACAACCCTTGTGTTGTAAGATAGCTCTTGCAAGTGAGCTATGTTCAGGCTATAATCTTGCCTTGCCAGGGTGGGTGATTTCAGTCAGTGTTTTCCCTAACAATTTTCTGTTCTGTTTCAACTGTATCCTCTAGTCATTCTATAAGGGTAGGTCTACTAGGAAAAATGTCACACAGCTCTGGGCCTCCAGTGGTATGAATACTAGTTTTCAAAAAATTAAAAATGTCCTGAAGGTTCTTGCCCACTTATTTTCCAACCTACTTTCTCACTTTTGTTCAGATTTTGTAAATTCTATTAATGTTTTCACCTTATTGAGTGTTTCCTCTTGTCTCCACTTTACCTTGGAGCATATCCAATGAGATTTGTGCTTGTTATTGTTTATCTGAGTTATTAAATTTTTCAGTTCTATAATTTCCATTTGCTCTCTTATATCTATTATTTTTTTGCTGATATTTTTGTAATTTTGTTTTCTTTGTAATGGCCTTGTGAAGCACAGTCATGATGGAGTATTTAAAACCCTTATCACAGAATTCCAACATCTGATAAATTTCAGTATTGGCAGAAGTTATGTTCTTCATGTTGTTTTTCTCTTGACCTTTGGTATGAGAAGGGATTTTTCATATATCATGGACATTTTGGATATTATATTATGAAATACTGGATCCTTGTTTTATTCTAGTTTTTTAGTAGGCAGTCCCACTGCTGCTGCTGCTGCTAAGTCGCTTCAGTCGTGTCCGACTCTGTGCGACCCCATAGATGGCAGCCCACCAGGCTCCGCCACCCCTGGGCAGTCCCACTAGGTAGGTGTAAATGAAAAGGCTTACTTGATTTTTACGTTCAGACTTGTACTGACAGTATCTTGACGATGTCAGGAAGTGGCTCCCACTGCCTCTTAGAAGGGGGATGGGCTGGAAATAACCTACTGTTACCATCCTTGAGAAAGCAGGACATGAATTTCATCACTCTTTACCTCTAAGTGAAGGAAGATCAGCAGCATTCCCCTGAGCCCTGCTGACACCAGGGAGTGGGGTAGGGAATGCTGAGTCATTCTGTTTTGTTCCTGTAGAATGGGTGGGGATGGAAGCTCAACATCTTTCCCCTACTACTCTTATTAGGTAGGTAGATGTGGAATACCAACTAGCTCTGCCTTCCACATCTTATTTTCTCTAGTTTGTGATGGGTGTGGTGGAACTATGGTCTTCCCAGATAGTGACAAAGAACCTGCCTGACAATGCAGGAGATGTAAGGTAGGCAGATTTGATCCCTGGGTCAGAAAGAGCCCTTGGAGGATGGCATGGCAACCCACTCCAAGATCCTTGCCTGGAGAATCCCACGGACAGAGGATCCTGGCAGGCTCCAGTCCATAGGATCACACAGAGTCGGACATGACTGAAGTGACTTACCAGGTATGCACGTGGTGGAACTAGAGCTCTCTACTGGGTCACTCTGGTCACAGAGAAGAGGAGAAAGTGAAATATTGACAAACTTATTTGTATCTCACCTTGTTCTGGTTTCCCATGGGGAGTTGGTAAAGCCTAGTAGAGACAGCTTTGTATTACACTATTTGGTGAAGCCTCCTGACTGCTGTGTGGGGTGCAAGCTCAGCTCTCTGATGATGTGATGCACCCAGAGAGGGAAGATAAAGTCCCTATTTATCACCTGGTGGGGGAGGTAATGGGAGGAATACTCTGCTTGCTTGGGAGGCTGGGGTGAGGGGAGGGAGGTGTTAGAGAAGGGAGGGGATAGCTTGAGGTGGAAAACCAACTATCAATTTCCTGCTCAGTCTCAAAGAAACCACAGTGGGGAGGGAGGTGGCTTTCTGTTTGTTTTGTTAGCATTCAGCTGAAGTAGAGGGCTTATTATCCAGAAAGGTTTTCTGGTGTTCAGCTACCCCTTTCTTGGCTATCTGGCTGGGAGTAGCAGGTTTTCTTAGAGCTCTTTGGCTTATGCCTGTTGGTGGTTCTGGAGGGTTCTGCTGGACTGGAGTGTTGAGGATGGTAAGGATGGCAAAAGAAACCAGGAAACTCATAGCCAAGTCATTCCTCAAGTCCTCAGGTCTGTCAGAAGTCCCTCTTCCCCTTCCCATCCTTCAGAGACTCCTCATGTTTGTTTTACGTTCAGGTTGTTTAGTTGTAAGTGAGAAGACCTGTGAGGAATGGTGCTACTCCATCTTCACAGAACTGGAAACCTATTTGCCTCATCATATATTTCTAAGAATTAAGTGAGATGTTGTTTGTGAAGATTGAACGATACAATGCTTACCTCAGTGCCTGGTGTGTTATAAGTGAAATGAGGCCATGACCAAGGAGAAAAAAACATTTTAATAGTTGACTCTTTTTAAAATTTTGTTACTCATGTAACTTCCTAGTATTAACAATGTAATTCAGATTTACTTACATCTATCATAGAGACTAAGTAATGATTAGGACTTAGGAATTTTGATACATGGTAGAAATTGTCTTGTTAATATTTAAGCCATATCAAACAAAGTCAATAGCAATTATTTATTTGTATTACCAAAATTTAATCTTAGATGACTTCTAAAAGTTTATTCTAGGAACATTTCAATGCTCCCAAAACTGGTGTTGGCATTTGTTGGTCAAGTTACCTGAAATTATTTAACACATATTATTATAAATTAATTGGCCTTCTGCCCATGGGCTACCAATTCACTTTTCAAGGAGAAAAGAAAAAGTTTGGCTGAAACCAATTCTTTCCATATTTAGATTATAGATTATATAGGTTATTTTGTTCAGTTCAGTTCAGTCGCTCAATCATCTCCGACTATTTGTAACCACATGAACAGCAGTAGGCCAGGCCTCCCTGTCCATCACCAACTTCCAGAGCCATCCAAACCCATGTCTATTGAGTCAGTGATGCCATTCAACTATCTCATCTTCTGTTGTTCCCTTCTCCTGTGCTCAATCTTTCCCAGCATCAGAGTCTTTTCAAACGAGTCACCTCTTCACATCAGGTGGCCAAAGTATTGGAGTTTCAGCTTCAACATCAGTCCTTCCAATGAACACCCAGGACTGATCTCCTTTAGGATGGACTGCTTGCATCTCCTTGCAGTCCAAGGGACTCTCAAGAGTCTTCTCCAACACCACAGTTCAAAAGCATCAATTCTTCAGCGCTCAGCTTTCTTCACAGTCCAAGTCTCACATCCATCCATGACCATGGGAAAAACCATAGCCTCGACTAGGCAGACCTTTGTTGACAAAGTAATGTCTCTGCTTTTTATTATGTTGTCTAGGTTTGTCAGAGCTTTTCTTCCAAGAATAAGGATGGATANGAGGCCTGGCGTGCTGTGGTTCATGGGGTTGCAAAGAGTTGGACACGACTGAGCAACTGAACTGAACTGCACTGAAAACATTTGATGTTCTAGTACCTCCTTGTCATGGTTTCACTAGCCACCAGCTCTAACACAAAAATGTCATTTCCACAATCCTTTTGATTCCAGAAAATTATCTAGGTCACTAAATATGTCAGCTGTCATAATGCAGCAACGAATTCTTCCCAAAACAGAAAACTCTTTTTCAGAATCGCCACTGGCAATAAAGCTGACCTAGACCATCCATCCTCTCTTAGCTAGAAATTCATCACTATATAGAAAATAATTTTGTTCTTCCTAAACCTTCAGTCACCAGTGGGCTTGTTTTCTCCTTCTGCATATTATGTTGAAGTTGCTGCTTGGAAAATAACCAATAATTATTTATTTATGTATTTATTTCTGAAACCATGATAATCCGGTCAAACTGCCTTGGAAATTTCTGACATGCTTGTTTGCTTGAAAGTCCATAAAGTTGATCCTTTAGTATTTTGCTTTTGATGAATTTTTCTAAAAATTTTTGTTCAAAAAGAGATCTTTATAATTTCTCCAAATGGAGTCTCCTCCATTTGGAGGTGCTTTTTTTTTTCTTTCTGATTTTGTTAACAAAATCTTCAGCTTTTCTTCTTCATCTCTCTGATTCCTTTGCTCTGCATTGTTCTTTCTCTTTTAGTCTGGTTACACATGTACTACATGTCATTTTTGGAAAATCAGAAATTGTAAATGAGCACAAGAAGAAGAGGAAGATGAGGAGAAAGAAGAAGGAAAAGGAGAGAAGAGAAAATGAGCCATGTTTCCGTTCTTCAGTATGTATGCCCTCTTCCCAACTGTATAAATTGCACATGTATTTTTAGCAAAATAAAGCTACACCATTTTAACAGCTTTACTGATGAATAATTTTTGACATATTGACATATAATAAATTGCATACTTTAAAAGTATACAATCAAGGTGCTGACTGTGTATACACCTCTGAAATCATCACCACAGTTAAGAGAGTGAATGGATCCATCACCTACTACGTTTTCTCATGCTCAGTTGTAATCCCTCTACCCTGCCTCCTCTCCCACAATTCCATTTTCAGGCACCAATAGATCTGCTTTTTGTCATTATATACTAGCTCAAATTCTCTAGAATTTTATGTAAACAGTATCATACATTATATATCCTTCTCATCTGGCTTCTTTCACTCAGCATAATTATCTTGAGATTCACCCATGTTGTAGCAGAGTCAGTAGTTTATTCCTCTTCATTGCTGAGTAGAACTCTATTGTATAGATATGTATGCAGTTTGTTTCTTCTTTTGCTTCTTTAGCTTATTTGGTTTGCTCCCTCTTTAGCTTCTCATAAATAAAGCTTCCATGAATATTCATTACAAGTCTTTGTAGGACATGTGTTTTATTTCTCTGGGGTAAATGAATAAGAATGGGAATAACGAAATCATATGTCAGCTGAGTGTTTAATTTTTTAAGAAACTGCCAAATTGTTTCTAAGTACTTACACCACCTTTCATTCCTACCAGCAGTATATGAGAGTTCTAGTTCCTCCATATTTTTTCCAACACTTGGTGTGCTCAGTTTTAAAAGCTTCAGCTATTTTAGTGTGTGTGTGTGTATGTATATATATATATATAATGGTGTCTCATTGTTTTTAATTTGTATTGCCTAATGACTAAAGTTGTTGCGCATTCTTTTGTGTGCTTATTTGCTATCACATACCTTCTTTGTAACTGTTGTTTAGTTGCTAAGTCATGTCCGACTCTTTTGCAACCCCATAGACTATAGCCCGCCAGGCTCCTCTGTTCATGGAATCTTCCAGGCAAAAATACTGGAGTGGGTAGCCATATCCTTTTCCAAGGGATCTCCCCTATCCAGGGATCAAACTCAAGTTTCCTGCATTGGCAGGCAGATTGTTTACCACTAAGTCACCTTCTTCACTCATTTTTAAAAACTGGGTCATTTCCTTACTGCTGAATTTTGATAGTTCTTATTCTGAAATGCAAGTCCTTTATCAGATAAATGACTTGCGAATATTTTCTCCAAATCTATGGCTTTTCTTTTCATTCTCTTAACAGTATCATTTGTAGAGCTAACTTTTTTCATTTTGATGAAGTCAGTTTATTAATTTTTTAATTCTTTGGTGTCATATATAAGAAACACCAGCAAAGAACAATTAGAAACTGACATTATTGTTTTTTTTTAAACCTACTTAAAACAGCATAGAATAATCTGATAAAACACATGAAAGATCTGTGCATTAAAAACTGCAAGAAAACTGAGAGAGATTTTAAAAAGATCTAAATAAACTGACACATATGTCACATTCTTGGGTCAGAAAACTCAATATCATTAAGATGTTCATTCTCTTCAAATTTACCTAAAGATTCAAAGTAATCCCAGCCAAAATCCCAGCAGGCTTTTTAATAGTATTTGACAAGCTCTTCATGATGTTCATATGGAATGAACTGCAAAGGACCAAGAATAATCAAACTCTGCCAAGAATGGTGGAGAAGTAGCATCACCTGATTTCAAATTTTATCATAAAAATACAATAACAAAGACAGCGTGCTATTGGTGTAAAGCAAATATCACAGAAGAGAGATTCCAATAGTAGAGCAGTGCAGATGTGGGCAAGATTTCTTACAAAGACATGAGGTAGAGGAAGGATAGTATTTTCAACAAATGATGCTGGAACAATTGAGTGTCTATACGTAAGAGAGAGGGAGAGGGAGAAAGCTTTGATGCCTGTCTCAAACCATATAAAAATTAACTTAAACTGGATGATAGAGATAAAGAAAAGATGTTAAACTGTAAAATTTCTAGAAAAAAAATAGGAGAAAATCTTTACAACTTTGGGTTAGATAAAGGTTTCTTAAGCTAGAAGCAGAAATTATTGATTGAGACCTTTTTTCTTCTCCAATATAGGCGTTTAGTTCAATGAATTCCTCTGCCTTCACCCAGCCAAGTACTGCTTTAGCAGCATACTACAAATTCTGGTATGTTGTATTTTTGTTTTCATTTAATCCAAAATATTTGATAATTTCCTTTTTGATTACTTCTTTGGCCCATGGATTATTTAGACTTTATAGTAAAATTTATAACACACAATGTGGTCATATTTATAACCGCCCCATATATACTTGAAAAGAGTGTATATCCTGCCGGTCTTGGGTGGAATGCTTTCTAAACGTCAATTAGGTCGAGTTGGTAGGTAGTGTTGCTCAAATAGTCTATATCCTTACTTATTTCCTGTCTACTTGTTCTATTGATTGTTGAAAGAAGGCAGTTGAAATATCTGACTCTTAACAAATTTGTCTATTTCTCCTTGAAGTCATTTCAATTTTCACTTCATGTATTATGCAGAAATGTGATCAAGGACATAAACATTTAGAATTGTTATATCCTTTTAACGAATCCTTTATCATTGTTAAATGTCTTTTTTATCCCTGGTAATATTTTTGTTCTGAAATCTACATTGTCTGACATTAAATATAAGCATTTCAGCTTTCATTTGAATGCTGTGAATGTGGTCTACTTTTTCCATTTTTAAACTTTTAACTCATTTGTATTTCTATATTTAAAATGCATTTCCTGTAGATAACATAGAGTCTTGCCTTTTAAATACATTCTAACAATCTCTGTCTTTTAATTGGAGGATTGAGACCATTTGCATTTAATGTGATTTTGATATGATTAAGTTTAAATCTGTCATCTTGCTATTTTCTATTTGTCCTATGTGTTCCTGTTTTCCTTTTCCTCTTTTTCAGCCTTGTTGTTGATTAATTGATATTTTTGTAATTACATCTTATCAACTTTGTTGGCTTATTAGCTATAACTTTTTGGTTTTTTATTTTGTTGTTCACTTCAGTGTTTAGTTATCTTATCACAGTCTACCTTCAAATGATATTAAAGGATTTAACATACAATATAAAAACCTTACAATCATATGCTTCTGTTGCTTCCCTCCTGACCTTTGTGCTATTGTTGGTATACATTTTATTTTTACACGTACTTTTGGATTTTACTTTTTTATACTCCCCCACACTATATTGTTGTGTTTTTGTTTAAATAGTCAGTTATTTTTTTTAATTCTTTTAAAGATATTTAACTATTAAGAAAAATACCTTCTATGTTCTAGTTACCATATCTGGTGCTCTTCATTGCTTTGTCTAGAGCCACATTTCCATCTGGAATCATTTTCTCTTTGAAAACAGGATTTTTTTTTATAACAGTCTTTATAATGTGGTCTGCTAGTAATGAATTCTTTCAGCTTCTTAATGTCTGCAAATGCCTTTATTTTGTTTTCACTTTTGAAAGATATTGTTGCATATAGGATACAAATGGGCAGTTTTTTTCTCAGTACTTCAAAGATCCATTGTCTTTTTGCTTGCATTTCTTCTGCAGGAAATCTTCTGTCACCCCTATCTTTGCTCCTTTGTGTGTAACCTCTCTCTCTCTCTTTTTCTGGCTTCCTTTAAGATTTCCTTTTTATCCTTGATTTTGAACAATCTCATTATGATATGGCTTGATGTTGTTCTTGTTTCTTTGAGTGCTTGGGTTTGTTGAATTTATTCCATTCCTATGTATATAGATTTCATCAAAGCTGAAAGTTTTCTGATCATTGTTTCTTCAAATATATATTGGCCTGCTCAAAGTTGTTCCACAGCTACCAATGCTCTGCTCATATTTTTAAAATTCCCCTTTCATTCTGTTTTATTTTTGATAATTTCTATTGCTGTGTCTTCAAGTTTACCACTCCTTTCTTATGTAATGATAATCTGTCAACAGTATGTTTAAAAAAAAACACCTTAGACATTGTATATTTAGTCCCCCAAAGATTAACTGGAGTCTTTTTTTTTTTAAATATCTTCCTCATCTCCACTTAACTTTTTGAACATATGGGACACAATTATAGCAGCTCTTTTAGAGTCCTTGTCTCCCAATTCTAACATCTGTGCCGTCTCTGGATCCGTTTTGATTGATTTTTCTCCTCATTACAAGTTGTATTTTCTTTCTTCTATTCATCCCTGGAAATTTTGGCTAGGACTTCCCTGGTGGTGCAGAGGGTAAAGCATCTGCCCACAATGTGGGAGACTCAGGCTCAATCCCTGGGTCGGGAAGATTCCCTGGAGAAGGAACTGGCAACCCACTTCAGTACTCTTGCCTTGAAAATCTCATGGATGGAGAAGCCTGGTAGGCTACAGTCCACGGGGTCACAAACAGTCAGACACGACTGAACAATTTCACTTTCCCTGGTGGCCCAGATGGTAAAGAATCTGCCTGCAAAACAGGAGACCTGGGTTTGATCCCTAGACTAGATGCCAAACATTGTGAATTTACCTGCTGTGTATTCCTATAAACAGTGTTGAATTTTGTAACATAGGTAGAATAGTTGAAATAGTTTGATTCTTTTAGGTCTTGCTTTGAAGGTTTACCATGCAGTACTAGGGGAGTGCTCTGTCTAGGGCTAATTATTGCCTATTACTGAAGCATTCTGTATACTCTACCCAAGGCTCTATGAATCATGAGGTTTGTTTTTCAGTCTTTCTAGTGGAAATGGGTATTATTCCTGGCCCGGTTTGTATATCAGACATGATTCTCTCTAATCCTTTTGAGTGGTTCTTTCCCTTTCTTTCAGTTTCTTCATATGCATGCACCAATCAGCTGAATACTCAAGATTGGTCTTCTGCATATTTCCAAGATTCTCTGTCTGTGCAATGCTCTGCTTTCAAGTGTTCTCTCCTGAAAACCCTAGCCATCATAATGTACTTGTGCTCTCTCTTCCATCTCTGCAACTCAGGGAATCCACTAGTCTCCGACTAGGGTTTTTCTCTTGGCACTGTGATCTAGAAATTCTATCATGGTAAATTAAGATGGTAGTAGGGCTCAACTCATAATGTACAGTATCTTGAAAATTGTTCATATATTTTGTCCATTTTTTTGTTTTTTTCTGGCAGGAGAGTAAATCTGATTCTTGCTTAGTCCTTGGCCAGAGCAGAATTTCCTACACACTATTTTTGAAATCTGACATTTTTACTCTAAAATACTTAAATAATTTATTTTGAAACCAATAAATAATATCTATAATGTTGTTTAAATGGCCACATAGTATTCCACCCTTTGGACAGATCAGAACTTTCTAAACCAGTCTTATATTATTGAATATTTATATTTTCTCCAATTTTTCCTTCATTACATACAATGTTAATACAAATGTTTTGAAGCTAAAGATTTATAACTTCCCTAATGGTAAGAGAAATTCCTAGAAGTGGATATTTTGGATCAAAGTTGTACACAACTCTGATAAATTTTGTATATTTTGTCCAACTGCCCTCCAGAATGTTTGTATATTTTTGTTTATTTTAACTCATTTCTTTGCTCATTTGTTACTATATCTCATTTTTCTCCTTAGTCTTTTTCTTGATTTTTTTTTTGTCCACAGTATTTTTTTAATAAAATCCTACAGTTTATGTTTTCTCAGAAAAGGAAAGGAAAGCCATGTAGACTAAAAATACAACTTTATTCAGCCTGCTTTCATGACCTCCAGAAATGTAGCAAACTTGATTCCAGACCCTGCTGTCTCCAGCTGGTGTTTGCTCTCTGGTGTCTGCTTTCCCACAGTTCTCCTTTCCAAGATCAAGCTTTATGGCTCAGCTAAAGGAAACTGTCACCACTATGGGGAAACAGCAGGGCGACATACACTTCTAGAGTGAGCAAGACACTGGAGCACGACAGCGACTGGCGCATCAGAAGCAGGCTGGCTTGGTGTGATGGTGTGTTTTTTTCTCATAACTCTTTCCTGTTTCTGAAATGTGCTATGACTAACCTTCATATTGTAACTCTGAGTGAGACTGAGAAACCTACAAGAGGCTCATGCCTCCCTCCCAGCTGGGAGAAGGACTGAATTCTTGGCAAAAAAGAGGAGATCCAAGAGTCACCAAGGGAAGAAGCCTGGCCTCAGAACAAAGGATTAATGATGGTGCCTCACTCACAGGCAACGCCAAGTGAAACTGAATTTTGCAGTCCCCAAGCAATTGACAACATGGCAACACAAGGCTAATTGCTACTTTCTTTTTAAAAATCCCCCAAATGTTCTGTACTTATGAGAGATTCTTTGTAAAATTTTAAATTGCTTTAGTGATTATCATGAAAAGATGGTGGGTTCTTGTTTTATTTACTTCTGTAACAACTGGTGGGAAAACATCTAATGTATTTTACTTATTCTTTCTATTATTTTTTAAAATAAAAAATTTTAAAAAATCACTAGAGTATAGTTGGCTTACAGTGTTGTATTAGTTTTAGGTGTAGAGCAAAGTGATTCATTTATACATATGCATATATAATTTCCTTATTCTTAATTACAAGACATGTCCACCTTTTGGGAAGCAAGAAGTTCTGGAATAGTTAGTGCAGTGGAGTCACAGCATGGAGTGGGTTGGGAGATGAAAAGGACAGGTAACAGTTGCCTTTGGAGTAAGACACATGTGTTCATTCAGAGACAACTTATTCAAATATTGATGTTTTTCCTAGAAGGGCAACAGAAGATGTTGGTAGGTATACTCTGTCTAATCAAAGACCCTCAACTCTGATCCATCTGCCCAGACGGAATCTCCTAAAAGCTTAGTTTGTTCTGGGCACCAACCATAAGTCAAACTTCGGAGTTCTTGGTGGAGGCCAAACCGCCCAGAAATCGGGGTTCTCTCAAGAAATGGTGGCCACGGTCATGGATATGTTGTAGGAGGAGCCACCCAACGGAGGAAAAGTGATGAGCATGATAAAATCAGTGGCCCTTCATATTAGAGGCTGTACATGGTCCCAGATGGGCTTCCCTGGTGGCTCAGATGGTAAAAGATCTCCCTGCGTGGCAGGAGACCTGGGGTCAATCCCTTGGTTGGGAGGAACCCCTGGAGAAGGGAATGGCACCCTACTCTAGTATTCTTGCCTGGAGAATTCCATGGACAGAGGAGCCTGTTGGGCTGCCGTGGGGTAGCTACCATGCTGCCATGGGGTGGCAAAGAGTTGGACACAACTGGGGGACTAACACACATGTGCACACATGTGTGCACACACACACACACACAACCCCAAGCACCACAGGGTCTGTGGGCAACTGCTTAACAGAACTCAGATGGATTCTCAGCAAGGAGCCCAGCTTTTGACCATGCCCCATCATTAAGGAGCAGATAACATTGTACATGTGGTAAGATTAGAAAGATTTTTGCAGAGAGGCATAAAAAGTTAGCATTGAATGGAGGGAAAAGCTCATTTGGGGTAAGGTGTTCCTGGGTTTAACTAGACAAAAATTATGCTCGAGAGACCAGGCCTGAATGGGGTGCCTGGAAGCACATTCCCACTTCCTCAGGAGAGAAAGCGGGAGAAGATGAGGGAGATGAAGCAAGACATGCTCTCACAGAAGAGCCCCAGATGGACATGGGATGACGGGGCTGCTGTGGGTCTGCCTTAGTGCCAGGACTTGTGGTCAAGCAGGTCTAAGCACCCATCTTCACCTGCTTAGCACTTGGTCAGTGGCGTGCCCACCCATTTACTGCCACTGTGGAGTAGACAGCCAGACAGCCCCCATCACTAAATTGTGCCTGGTGGCTGAAGATGCTGGGCTTGCTCCTGAGATGGCCAGGCACACCTCCAGCTCTGACAGGGTCCTGCCTGGCTCCAGGCTCCAGGAGGGAAATCTCACAGGTACTGTTCATGGAGGACTCATGGGAACGCCTTTGACTCAGTGACACAGAAACTCACCCTCCTGGTTTCTGTGAGTGGAAAAGTTGTTGTTGTTGTTTTTTAACTACTTCCATACTGAGACTCTAACATGGTTCATGAAAAAACAAAAATTTTCCTGAAAGGAAGAAGAAATGAGAATAGTGCCGGAAGGAACCATCCTGAAAACCATCCTCTGGAAAACTAAGCCCAATTAGGAACCTTTTTCCTCTACTATAAGCAGAGCTTCTCTGAAGAAAAGACTGCACACTCTAACGGTGACAGAGCCGGAGTCAGGACAGGAGGATATCAGATCCTTATAAACAGTACTTATAAACCCTTGCCTGANCTTTAGTTCCTCTTTGCTTGTTGCCATTCAATTCAGTTCATTTCAGTCACAGAGTCTTGTCTGACTCTTCGTGACTCCATGGACGCCAGAATTCTCCAGCATGCCAGAATTCTCTGCTGCTGCTGCTGCTGCTGCTGCTAAGTCACTTCAGTCGTGTCTGACTCTGTGCAACCCCACAGATGGTAGCCCACCAGACTCCCTGGGATTCTCTAGGCAAGAATACTGGAGTGGATTACCATTTTCCTTCTCCAGTGCATGAAAGTGAAAAGTGAAAGTGAAGCCGCTCAGTCCTGTCCGACTCCTAGCGACTCTATGGACCACAGCTTACCAGGCTCCTCCGTCCATGGGATTTTCCAGGCAAGAGTACTGGAGTGGGTTGCCATTGCCTTCTCTGCAGAATTCTCTATCCATCACCAACTCTCAAAGCTTGCTGAAACTCATGTCCATTGAGTTGGTGATGTCTTCCAACCAATTAGAGTAGTATCATCAGTGTATTTGAGCTTGTTGATATTTCTCCCAGCAATTTTGATCCTAGCTTGTGAGTCAACCAACCTGGCATTTCGCATAATGTACTCTGCACATAAGTTAAATAAGCAAGGTGACAATATACAGCCTCGATGTACTCCTTTCACAATTTTGAACCAGTATATGAACTGAGAACTTCCATATATACAAACTGGGTTTTGAAAAGGCAGAGGAACCAGAGATCAAATTACAAGAAGATAGTTTTTTTAAGCTATTTTTCTTCATTTATTATACAAATATTTACAATTTGTTTCTCTGAAAAACGTACAGTTTAGGAGTTTTTACCTCTTTGAAGGTTTACTGATATTTGCTTATAAAACATTCTTGAACTAATAATATTTTGCAGTGATATTTACTTGCAGATAAATTTTGTGATGGTTGAGATATATTTAGATTTTATCTTTTTATTATTGCTATTATTATAAGCCTTCCATTTTCATCCTTATTCTTATTTGTCGACTTGAAGCTGTTCATAATTTCTCCTGTTGATTTATAACTCCCAGTTTTACCCATAAGTATTGTCAGTTTTTCAAATCCTTTTTTTTTTTTTTTGAAGTTTGACCTTTTTCTTTCATCATTTCTGACAGAGGTTGGCTTGTGCCCATGGCTTTAGCCTTCTTCTTTATTTGTATGCTTATTCTATCTGTGCTTAAAAGATATTTGTATTGTTTCTAGTTATATTGAATATGTTTATGTGTGTGTGTGGTTGTCTGTATGTGTGTGTGCATGTATTTATAATTTTTATGGAGTCGAAAAAGAAGTTGTGTATTGAAGTTTAAACTTATAAATCCATATTGTCTTGTTAAATAATATAATATTTTAAAATTATTAGACACAGCTTGAATAAATATACTGACATTCATGGAATGAATCAAGATTCAAGTACACCAAAGAATTAGAAATAATTACCTCTATGCACTTGAATTAGACTTGATTTCATTTACCTCATGTGAAATTTCTCTATAACAACTACCTAGAACTGATTTTAATTTTAAGTGGAAAAATAAATCCTTTGCACTGTGCTGACATTTTCCAAAAAGATTCCCTTTTAATTATATCAATCATTTTCTCAAAATGCTGCAATTTGATGTTGCCTAAAGGATAGATTTTAAATTCTTTATTCTAGTAATCAAAGTCCTCTGTCAGTTGGCACCAAGCTGCATTTCCACACTTATATCCTAATTCTAATTCTCAAAACACAAGTTCCAACCAAATGCTTTTACCAGATGTTCCTACAAGTTTCCTGCTCTCAAATTCATACTTTCATTTGCTCTGTTTCAGCTGCCTAACTGAAAGTATCTCTATGACTTTTACCCCTACACAAAACCAGCCTACATTTCAAAATGCAAATACCTTTTGTCTATCTTTCATGAAGCCCTGTTGAGTAAAAAAGAGCCTAAAGAGAGCTTTTACTTTTTAAAATACCTTAAGGACAACATTCGGAGAAGGCAATGGCAACTCACTTCAGTACTCTTGCCTCCTTCCATGGACAGAGGAGCCTGGTAGGCTACAATCCATGGGGTCGCTAAGAGTCAGACACAACTGAGTAACTTCACTTTCACTTTTCACTTTCATGCATTGGAGAAAGAAATGACAACCCACTCCAGTGTTCTTGCCTGAAGAATCCCAGGGATGGCAGAGCCTGGTGGGCTGCCGTCTATGGGGTCGCACAGAGTCGGACATGACTGAAGCAACTTAGCAGCAGCAGCAGCAGCAAGGACAACATTACTTTACTAATTCTCTAATTAATATTTTACTACTTGATACTTTTTCTACTGACACTTACTCAGGATTGTCCAACTCTCCTGTGTTTTGGGACCTATTCAAAACTACCCAAGCTATATGCCCTGGATAAGGCTGCATCTGCCCAGAGGAAAGGAAGATTTTTTTAAAAACCTTTGGTCCCTATAGGAAATCATGTTGTAATCATAGTGTGCTCCAAGAATGTCTCCTTTTGTATCGTATACAATGCTCTATATAAATTAATAATTTTATAATCCCTCTGAATTAATATTATGGGAATTTATATCTATTTTTTCAAATTTGGATTTGAATTTTATTCTGTAATTTTTTATATATGTCACATTACTGAGCACAACACGATATAGATATTTTATGAACAAATATTCACCATTAATATGTATTTGAGCAGAAAATAAAATCTCTGAGGCATCCCTGAGACAGATTCCTACATTTCACACAAACTATAGGTGCAGAGACTTTGCCATTGAGTCTTTCAAACATGAGTGAGCACATAAGAGTTTGTAAGATATAGGAGACACTGCATTAGCAAATATCATAAACTTGACACATATTTGGACCATTCCAAATCTATGTATACATCAGTCTATGAAGCATAAAAACACCTTGATTGATGGAGCTGGAAATCTTGATGTCTTGAAAGAGGAAAACATTGATTGATGTTAACACTGAAATGACATAGATGTTGGGCTTATCAGATAAAGAATTTGAAATAGCTACTATTAACATATGCCAATAGGCACATGACCAACAGGCACAAGAAAAGATGCTCTGTATCAGTAATCATCAGGAAAATACAAATCAAAATTATGAGGAGTTTTCACCTCACATCTAATATTTGTTAATTAAAATATAATTATTATCTCTGAGCGATAGCAAGTAATAGTTAAAGATTATTTTATTTATATATTTCATGTACATTATAACTAGATAATAACTGCATTTTTCCCATTTCTGATTTGAAACCTAGTCTGGTGCCTGGAATAGTAGCCATGCAGAAACATTTTTTTTTTAATTTGCATTTAATTTTTTTACTTTACAATACTGTATTGGTTTTGCCATAAATTGTCATGAATCCACCATGGGTGTACATGAGTTCCCAAACCTGAACCCCACTCCCACCATCCTCCTCATATCATCTCTCTGGGTCATCCCAGTGCATCAGCCCCAAGCATCCTGTATCCAGTATCAAACCTAGAATAGCTATTCATTTCTTACATGATAGTGTACATGTTTCAATGCCATTCTCCCAAATCATCCCACCCTCTCCCNTTGCAACAGTTTCATGAGGCAGGTACATCTATCTTATCCACATGGTAGATGATTTCTCATTATTTATGGCACACATGCTGTTTCTCTCCACATGTATCTCTGGCTTCTGCCTTCAACACTAAGCACTTACTCTTTCTGCACACCCTCCTGAGAGAGATTTTTTTTTTTTTTTTTGGTTAATTTAAACACGACCCTCTTGTGTCTGCTTTTGTTGTTCCAATATCTTCATGCAGGCCTGCTTCATAAGCTCCTGCTCAGCCTGAAGCCTGGCTATAGAGATCCCAATGGAAGATATCAGTGAATATGCTCATTCATTTACCTATTTTTCACTTGTTCACCACGTATTGAGCTTTTATGTATCAGGCAGCAGTGAAAATTCNACCCTCTTGTGTCTGCTTTTGTTGTTCCAATATCTTCATGCAGGCCTGCTTCATAAGCTCCTGCTCAGCCTGAAGCCTGGCTATAGAGATCCCAATGGAAGATATCAGTGAATATGCTCATTCATTTACCTATTTTTCACTTGTTCACCACGTATTGAGCTTTTATGTATCAGGCAGCAGTGAAAATTCAGAAATAAAAAATATGGTCTCTCACAGCCTGGTTTTTCTGTTCTCCTAGGGAGTCAATGTCATGATGGGTGATCTGATTGAAATCTCCTGGGTCAGAGGTTACAGAGGATACTGTACCTAGGCCAACATAGGGAGGCCACAGAGTTTTTACAGAAGCAGCAGAATCTAAATAGAGAAACCACAAAGGAAATAAAGTGTGCCAGGAAGGGTATTCTAAATAGAGACACAAGCAGACCCACAGAGGCATGAGCCAGCAGAAAATTTTGAAAAAGTCCTGAAAGTTTATCAGCCATGGAATGAGAAAAAGGGCACTGAGGCAGTGAGTGAGGTCAATGGGAGAGGTGGAAGGTAAAGCTGAATTGATATATACACTTGAGTATCACAGCAAGAAGCTAATAACCAGAGAGAATGTAGAACCAGCATGCAGCAAGTGGTATGGTTCAAGGATCATGGTGCTATGTAGAAGACAATCATTGTCTGCTGTTTTGTATTTTGCTTCCCAGTAGATAGCCAGGGCTACATTCCACAAAGGAGGAAAGAATTCTGGATGATAGAATAATATAACCAAAGCTGCAGTGGAATCATAGAAATTGGATTTGAAAGATGAATCATGCTTATTCTGGGATTTCATAAGTAGTTTACTTAAAAGAACATGTTGTTTCACTGAACTATTTTAATAAATCATTTGTGTATGTGGAAACAGTTTGCGGAACTGTTGGGGAAAACAGATGGGGAAACAGTGGAAACAGTGGCTGACTTTATTTTTGGGGGGTCCAAAATCACTGCAGATGGTGATTGCAGCCATGAAATTAAAATATGCTTACTTCTTGGAAGGAAAGTTATGACCAACCTAGATGGCATATTAAAAAGCAGAGACATTACTTTGTCAACAAAGGTCCATTGAGCCAAGGTTATGTTTTTTCCCAGTAGTTATGTGTGGATGTGAGAGTTGGACTATAAAGAAAGCTGAGCACCGAAGAACTGATGCTTTTGAACTGTGGTATTGGAGAAGACTCTTGAGAGTCTCTTGTTCAGCAAGGAGATCCAACCAGTTCATCCTAAAGGAGATCGGTCCTGGGTTTTCATTGGAAGGACTGATGTTGAAGCTGAGACTCCAATACTTTGGCCACCTGATGCGAAGAGCTGACTCATTTGAAAAGCCCGTGATTCTGGGAGGGATTGAGGGCAGAAGGAGAAGGGGATAACTGAGGATGAGATGGTTGGATGGCATCACTAAGTCAATGGACATGGGTTTGGGTGAACTCCGGGAGTTGGTGATGGACAGGGAGGCCTGGCATGCTGTGGTTCACGGGGTCACAAATAGTCGGACATGACTGAGTGACTGAACTGGACTGAACTGAAACTTGCTACCAGTTTTGTACAGTTTCCTACTTATTTGCCTTTCTCATTTGGCATATCACTGCTAATTAAGTAGGTATTTCAAATTGTGGGAGGAAAATTAGTAGATTGGTGATAGAAAAATTAAAGGATATTTTATTTTGTAACCATTTTTTTTTAATTGGGGTATAGTTGCTTTACAATGTTGTGTTGTTGTCTGCATACAAGAAGTAAATCAGCATATGTATACATAATCCTCTCTTTCTTAACTCTCTCTCCCATTCCGCATCTTCATCCCATGCCTCTAGGTCACCAGAGAGCACTGAGCTGAGCTCTGTGTGCTATACAGCAGCTTCCCACTAGCTATCTATTTCACACATGATCATGTATACATGTCAATCCCAATCTCTTAATTCATCCCACCTCACCACCCTCCTGTGTCAGCATGTCTGTTCTCTGTATCTGTGTCTCTATTCCTATCATGCAAATAGGTTCATCTGTATCATTTTTCTAGGTTCCACATATATGCATTAAATATGATGTTTCTCTTTCTGATTTGATTCACTCTGTATGACAGATTTTAGGTGCATCCATATCTCTACAAATGATTCAACTTTGTTCCTTTTTATAGCTGAATAATATTCCATCACATATATGTACAGTAGCTTCATTAATTCATATGTTGATGAACATTTAGGTTGTTTCCATATCCTGACTATTGCAAATAGTGTTGCAAGGAACATTAGGGTACATGTGTCTTTTTGAAATATGGCTTTCTAAGGGTGTACACCCAGTAGTGGGATTGGAGGGCCATATGGTAGTTCTATTTTTGGTTTATTAAGGAATCTCCACACTGATCTCCACAGTGACTGTATCAATTTACATTCTCACCAACAGTGCAAGAGGGTTTCATTCTTTCCACATCTTCTCCAGCATTTATTGTTTGTGGATTTTTTTTTTAAGATGGCCATTTTGACTAGTGTGAGGTGATACCTCATTGTAGTTTTGACTTGCATTTCTATAATANAGATGGCATATTAAAAAGCAGAGACATTACTTTGTCAACAAAGGTCCATTGAGCCAAGGTTATGTTTTTTCCCAGTAGTTATGTGTGGATGTGAGAGTTGGACTATAAAGAAAGCTGAGCACCGAAGAACTGATGCTTTTGAACTGTGGTATTGGAGAAGACTCTTGAGAGTCTCTTGTTCAGCAAGGAGATCCAACCAGTTCATCCTAAAGGAGATCGGTCCTGGGTTTTCATTGGAAGGACTGATGTTGAAGCTGAGACTCCAATACTTTGGCCACCTGATGCGAAGAGCTGACTCATTTGAAAAGCCCGTGATTCTGGGAGGGATTGAGGGCAGAAGGAGAAGGGGATAACTGAGGATGAGATGGTTGGATGGCATCACTAAGTCAATGGACATGGGTTTGGGTGAACTCCGGGAGTTGGTGATGGACAGGGAGGCCTGGCATGCTGTGGTTCACGGGGTCACAAATAGTCGGACATGACTGAGTGACTGAACTGGACTGAACTGAAACTTGCTACCAGTTTTGTACAGTTTCCTACTTATTTGCCTTTCTCATTTGGCATATCACTGCTAATTAAGTAGGTATTTCAAATTGTGGGAGGAAAATTAGTAGATTGGTGATAGAAAAATTAAAGGATATTTTATTTTGTAACCATTTTTTTTTAATTGGGGTATAGTTGCTTTACAATGTTGTGTTGTTGTCTGCATACAAGAAGTAAATCAGCATATGTATACATAATCCTCTCTTTCTTAACTCTCTCTCCCATTCCGCATCTTCATCCCATGCCTCTAGGTCACCAGAGAGCACTGAGCTGAGCTCTGTGTGCTATACAGCAGCTTCCCACTAGCTATCTATTTCACACATGATCATGTATACATGTCAATCCCAATCTCTTAATTCATCCCACCTCACCACCCTCCTGTGTCAGCATGTCTGTTCTCTGTATCTGTGTCTCTATTCCTATCATGCAAATAGGTTCATCTGTATCATTTTTCTAGGTTCCACATATATGCATTAAATATGATGTTTCTCTTTCTGATTTGATTCACTCTGTATGACAGATTTTAGGTGCATCCATATCTCTACAAATGATTCAACTTTGTTCCTTTTTATAGCTGAATAATATTCCATCACATATATGTACAGTAGCTTCATTAATTCATATGTTGATGAACATTTAGGTTGTTTCCATATCCTGACTATTGCAAATAGTGTTGCAAGGAACATTAGGGTACATGTGTCTTTTTGAAATATGGCTTTCTAAGGGTGTACACCCAGTAGTGGGATTGGAGGGCCATATGGTAGTTCTATTTTTGGTTTATTAAGGAATCTCCACACTGATCTCCACAGTGACTGTATCAATTTACATTCTCACCAACAGTGCAAGAGGGTTTCATTCTTTCCACACCTTCTCCAGCATTTATTGTTTGTGGATTTTTTTTTTAAGATGGCCATTTTGACTAGTGTGAGGTGATACCTCATTGTAGTTTTGACTTGCATTTCTATAATAATTAGTGATACTGAGCATCTTTTCTTGTACCTTTTGGCATCTATATGTCTTATTTGGAGAAATATATATTTAGATCTCCTTCCCAGTTTTTAATCAGGTTGTTTGGGTTATATATATATATATATATATGCATGAGCTATTTGTATATTTTGGATATTAATCCCTTGTTAGTTGCTTTTTTTTGCAAATATTTTCTCCCACTCTGTAAGACAGTGAAATTATTATATATCTAGCATCATACACAAAAACAACCTCAAAGAGGAGTAAGACCTAAATATAAAGCCAGACACTATAAAACTCTTGGAGGAAAACATAGGAAGAATACTCTTTGACATAAACTGCAGCAAGATGTTTTTTGACCCATGTTCTAGAGTAATGAAAATAAAGACAATAATAAACAAGTGGAACTAATTAAACTCAAAAGCTTTTGCACAGCTAAGAAAAGTGTAAATGAGACAAAAAGAATCATAAGCATGTGTTTTAAATGCTGAATTGTTAATAAGAGAGAATAACACTTTTAGTTAATGTAAGCAAAATGGCCTCCTTTCTAATAATAAGGAGTTATACAGTTTTACATGGAAAAGAGAGAATGCTCGTGAATAAATGAGNGACAATAATAAACAAGTGGAACTAATTAAACTCAAAAGCTTTTGCACAGCTAAGAAAAGTGTAAATGAGACAAAAAGAATCATAAGCATGTGTTTTAAATGCTGAATTGTTAATAAGAGAGAATAACACTTTTAGTTAATGTAAGCAAAATGGCCTCCTTTCTAATAATAAGGAGTTATACAGTTTTACATGGAAAAGAGAGAATGCTCGTGAATAAATGAGTGGAATGAATGAATGAATCTTTAATAATTATCCTGGAGTACCCTCAAAAGACAGCTGCATCTAAGAAGGAAGTATACTGGATGTGTCTTTCTAACTTGTTGGAAAAACAGTTAAACAGGAAAGTTATTTAAAAGGACAATTTTCACTATGTCATTTCATTTTATAACAAATGTGTTATAGCTTTCAAATATAAAGTAACTAAGGGAGGCTCAGAAGAAGTTAACCATTCTGCCCAAGGTCTCATGAATGTCTGACTCCAAAATTCAAGGTTCTTCCTGTGTTACCTAACATGCAGAAAGAATGGCTTTAGGCAGAGATTCCTTGCTTTTCACAGTCTTTGCTTAAATGCAAATACCATAATATGAGGGCTTTTTGAAACAGAGAAAAAAGGTTACGTTTAATGCTATAAATAAATCTTCAGTTATAAGAGGGTCCTCATCTGCATGTACAAGAGCATTACTTGAACCCTGTATGTGGAGTCTCAGTAACAAATTCACTGTAGGAGAATTATGTAGAATTGAAGCCTGTTTAATAGACAGCTTATAAACCTGGGCCCTGTTTTAGGCTGAATTTCAGTGATTTTTTTTTTTTTTTTGAAGTGCAGAATCTGTTAAATTCTAAAAATAAATTCTGTCTGTAAGACAGCTGGAGAAGACCTCCGAGGTCATTTATTCCTAATCCCATAATTTCTCTNCTAAATGGTTGTTTTTGTTCAGTCACTAAATTGTGTCTGACTCTTTGCAATCCCATAGACCACCACATGCCAGGCCTCTGTCCTTCACCATCTCCCAGGGTCTGCCCAAGTTCAAGTCCATTGAGTTGGTGATGCCATCTAACTATCTCATCCTCTACCATGCTCTTCTTTTACCTTCGATTTTTCTACCTAAATAGATATTTCTCTAAAGAAGATATACAGATGTCCAGGAGGCACATGAAAAGATGTTTGATACTACTATTTCATAGAGAAATGCAAATCAAAACTACAATGTTGTATCACTGCACACCATTCAAAATGACTATCATCAAAAAATTCACAAATAATAATTTCATGTACCACTGTTTACAACAGCCAAGACATGGAAGCAACTTAAATGTCCATTGACAGATAAATGGATAAAGAAGATGTGGTACATATACTCATGTAAAATAATGTCATTTACAACAACATGGATGAACGTAGAGCTAGTCATACTGAGTGAAGTAAGTCAGTCAGAGGAAGAAATATATGATATTGCTTGCATATGGAATCTAAAGAAAATGATACAAATGTACTTATTTACACAACAGAAAGCTACTCATAGGCTTAGCAAAGAAACATATGGTTGCCAGGGAGGAAGAATAAGAATGGGNGAACGTAGAGCTAGTCATACTGAGTGAAGTAAGTCAGTCAGAGGAAGAAATATATGATATTGCTTGCATATGGAATCTAAAGAAAATGATACAAATGTACTTATTTACACAACAGAAAGCTACTCATAGGCTTAGCAAAGAAACATATGGTTGCCAGGGAGGAAGAATAAGAATGGGGGGGATAGTTAGGGAGTTGGGATTGACATGTACATAGTGTTAAATTTAACATGGATAACAAAAAAAAATGGACCTACTATTTAGTACAGAAAACTCTGCTCAACATTTTTTTTCTGCTCAATATTATGTAACAAATGGGAAAAGAAGGTGAAAAAAAATAGTTACAACATATATAAAATATATATATAGATATATGTCTATATCTATCTACATGTATGTATGTATATGACTGCTTTAAGTGAAAGAGTGAAAATGTTAGTCACTCACTCATGTCTGACTCTTTGTGACCCAGCATGGACTGCAGCACACCAGCCTTCCCTGTCCTTCACCTTTTCCCGGAGTTTACTCAAACTCATGTCCGTTGAATCAGTGATGCCATCCAAGCATCTCAACCTCTGTCATCCCCTTCTTCTACTGCCTTCCATCTTTCCCAGCATCAGAGTCTTTTCCAATGAGTCAGCTCTTCACATCAGATGGTCAAAGTATTGGAGCTTCAGCATCAGTCCTTCCAATGAATATTCAGGACTAACTTCCTTTAGGATTGACTGATTTGATCTCCTTACAGTCCAAGGGACTCTCAAGAGTCTTTTTGAACACCACAGTTCAAAAGCATCAATTCTTCGGTGCTCAGCTTTCCTTATGGTCCTACTTTCACATCCATTCATGACTACTGGAAAAACCGTAGCTTTGATGATATGGTCAAAGAATACTGGAGTGGGTTGTTATTTCCTTCTCCAGAGGATTATCCCATCCCAGGGATTGAACCCAGTTCTCCTCCATTGCAGGTAAACTCTTTACTGTCTGAGCCACCAGGGAAGCCCTGCTTGCTTTAGATAAAGATCTAAAAATAAGAGTTAAGAGAGAGGTCAGATTGTTAGGCTGAAACTAGTCCATAATAATATGATTTTGTTTAAAATTTCCATTTATGAAAAGCAGATATTTTCTTCAAAAAAGGTTTTAATATCTGATGAGTTCAAGTGCATTTTGAAATTAAAAAGTTTAATTAAATTCATGTTAAAAATAAAGATGTAACAAAATAAAATATGTAGGAAGATGTATGTAGATTATATGTATCCTATGAAAACCAGCATACANTAGTCCATAATAATATGATTTTGTTTAAAATTTCCATTTATGAAAAGCAGATATTTTCTTCAAAAAAGGTTTTAATATCTGATGAGTTCAAGTGCATTTTGAAATTAAAAAGTTTAATTAAATTCATGTTAAAAATAAAGATGTAACAAAATAAAATATATAGGAAGATGTATGTAGATTATATGCATCCTATGAAAACCAGCATACATGTATACTGTGGGCTTAATGCAAATTTGAAATGAATAAAACCTAATAGGGTTCAAAGACTGTTTTTTTTACGTTGTTCTGTATTCCATGTCAAGAAAATCCCCTGTCTATCATAGATGAAAATAATATTGAAAGTACTCACCTTAAAAAAGTAAAAAAGGAAATATAGACTGTTCTAAAAGTATTCTAAAGATTGTAATAATTTCTTTCTAACATTTTCTGTGATTCACTTTCCTTTGTATAGCTATTTGAGTCATCTTGGCATGGAATGGATTTGGCTTTACAAACTTCTCTCCTGAACAAGTTGAGACCACCACCAGTTGCTCATAATCTGGGATACTGGCTTCTTGGGATGCAGGTGGCACTTTTTGGTGTAGTAAACAACCAAGCTGAAGCAACATTTAAAATTAAAAACAATCTAAACACCTGACCTTTACCTAGTGAAAAATGGGGAGTCAGTGAAGGGTTTTTAATTGGGGACTCATGTGGGGAAAAACAGCAGCAACAAAGCAGCAATTATAGTTGTGTATACTATAAAACCTCTACAGCTAGGAGCAAGATTTGAACTTAAAAGGTAGCTCTGTGTGTTTCTAGCTGTACAGAATCTGACAAATTATATCAATGTTTTGAGCCACAAATTTCTTATTTTAAAAAGAACCTCTTATCTATCAGAATGACCATCATTAAAATGTCTACAAATAATAAATGCTGGAGAGGATATGGAGAACTAGTAACCCTCCTACACTGTTGGTAGATATAAAAATCAGTGCAGCCACTATGGAGAACAGTATGGAGGCTCCTTTAAAAATTAAAAATAGAACTACTACATGAACAAGCAATCCCACTATTGGGCATATGTCTGGAGAAAACCACAATTCAAAAAAGATAAAAGAAAGCCATAACTCAAAAAGATTCGTTGCTGCATTTTTAAAAATAGCCAAGACTTGAAAGCCACCTAAATGTTCATCAATAGATGAATAGGTAAAGATGTGGTGTACACACACACACACACACATACACATATGACAGAATATTCAGTTCAGTTCAATTCAGTCACTCAGTCGACTCTTTGTGACCCCATGAATCGCAGCATGCCAGGCCTCCCTGTCCATCACCAACTCCTGGAGTTCACTCAGACTCACATCCATCGAGTCAGTGATGCCATTCAGCCATCTCATCCTCTGTCATCCCCTTCTTCTCCTGCCCCCAATCCCTCCCAGCATCAGAGTCTTTTCCAATGAGTCAACTCTTCGCATGAGGTGGCCAAAGCACTGGAGTTTCAGCTTCAGCATCATTGCTTCCAAAGAAATCCCAGGGCTGATGTCTTTCAGAATGGACTGGTTGGATCTCCTTGCAGTCCAAGGGACTCTCAAGAGTCTTCTCCAATACCACAGTTCAAAAGCATCAATTCTTCGGTGTTCAGCCTTCTTCACAGATTATTACTCAGTCATAAAAAAGAATCATCCTAGATATTATCATAATAATTAAGTCAAAGAAAAACAAATATCATACAATATCAGTTACATGTGGAATCTCAAAAAAGTGGAATAAGTAGATTTACGTACAAAAGAGAAATAGACTCAGATATAGAAAACAAACTTAAGGTTACCAAAGAGGAAAGGTTGGGGAGGGATAGATTAGGAGTTTGGCATTAGCATATGTGCCCTACTATATATAAAACATGTAACCAACAAGGACCTACTGTATAGCACAGAGATCTATGCTCAGTATTTTATAATAAACTGTAAGGGAAAATAATCTGAAAATAATGTGTATATGTATATGCACATACACACACACACACACACACACACATATATATATATATATGAAACCGTTTGCTCTACACCTGAAACTAACACAATATTATAAATCACTTATACTTCAATAAAAATAAATTAAAAAATAAAATAGATACACTAATATTTCAAGGTTGTTGTAAGGATTGAATATATTCGTGTCTATAAACCACTTAGGGGTTCTCAGGTGACTTAATGGTAAAGAATCCACCTGGCACTGCAGGAGATGCAGAAGACATGGATTCAATCACTGGGTCAGAAGACCCCTTGAAGAAGGGAATGGCAACCTACTCCAGTACTCTTGCCTGGAAAATTCCATCGACAGATGAGCCCAGTGGGCTATACAGTCCATAGGGTTTCAAGAGTTGGACATGACTGAGCACATGTGCATGCATTAAATAATTTAATACATTGCCTCAAAAAAAGATATTAAAATTTTTTTTAAAGATATTGAACAGAAACATTGTTATTCAAGGTACAAGCAGATTTAAAGAGGGAGAGGCTAATGCATGGTCCAATTCCTGCTCTCATTGTTATCCAAATCACTTGAAGGCTTTGGGCTTGAAACAGAGATTTGTCTAGTTGAATCTGTTCCAGTATACGTAGCTTATTTGGATCAAATAAGTAAACCAGATTGATGACTGTTTTATGTCATCAACAACTGTGCAAACACATTCATGTCTGGTTTCATGAAAAGAATGACTGTGCTTTTGAGTGCTTGAGATTTTAGGGACNTACAAGCAGATTTAAAGAGGGAGAGGCTAATGCATGGTCCAATTCCTGCTCTCATTGTTATCCAAATCACTTGAAGGCTTTGGGCTTGAAACAGAGATTTGTCTAGTTGAATCTGTTCCAGTATACGTAGCTTATTTGGATCAAATAAGTAAACCAGATTGATGACTGTTTTATGTCATCAACAACTGTGCAAACACATTCATGTCTGGTTTCATGAAAAGAATGACTGTGCTTTTGAGTGCTTGAGATTTTAGGGACAGAATGTGAGATCATAGTTAGCCAGGATATAACTGGGAATGTCAGCCAAATAATCTGAAAGCAAATGTTCCTACCTAAGAAATAGCAGCATGTGCCAATAACAGTACATCTGCTAATGAAATGAGGATGCAGATATATAAAAAAAAAGTTAAAATCTATAAGGATTTTGGAATGTCAAATTATGCATCCCTGAAAGATGTAAAACTTTCAAAACAGATAAAAAATATCTGTTTTTTTGCACTCTTGCGACAGTAGCTGCCACTCATGGAGCCTTGATTACATTTTAAGCTCTTTGTAAACATTGTCTCATGTCATCCTTACAATGCCCCTATGTGACAGGCTTATCCCCCATATTGCCACATAAAAGACTACTGCACAAAAGGTGGTTTTCCTGCCCAAGGTCACAAAACTGTTAACTGATGCAACTGAATTTGAATTTTGTTCTCCCTACTGAAGTACATTTTGTTATACCAAATGCTGTTGTCATGTCATTTGGTGTCATTATTTTTGAGTCTACTAAACACCAGGAAGCATAGCGAAGTGTTAAAGTGGAATGATTAAAAAAAAGGAAGTTAAACCAGCAAATTGTTTTAACAATTATTTTTAATAGTATTACTATCTAAAAGGGCTTCATCTGGAAGCACCATTATTTGCTTCACCAATTCTATCATTCTGATTACCTATAAACTTTCAGTCAACACCTAAGAATTCCCCAAACTTCTATATACATGATATTTAATAGAATCAAACATATGTTTATGCTTTTTCTTTGATAGTCTAGACATAGATTTACAAAAATTGAAAGAAATATTAAAGCTATTATACACCACCACAATAAAAAGACTACCCTAATACTTATTATTTTGTAATAGGGAAGAACAAATCTGACTTCATGTTAGATCTGTTTCTTTTACTTTAACCTTTGTATTCCATTGCCTTTGCTTTGATTTAAAATGTTGCCTATAGCCTGAAATATACAGGATAACCCATTCTCAAGGCTCTGAACTTTAAGGGTAAAGCACATTTCCATTCATGTAGAGATAAAACATTGCAAAACAGAGAATAACATTCATCTTGTTGGAGTTTTACAGGAACATCGTGACATAACCTAAGTGGACAGCTGCAAGAACAAAGGGTTGCTACACCAAGTAGTTGGACACGACTGAGCGACTGAACTGAACTGAACTGAACCATGCCCCTCCATTACCTTGCCTTTAAAGAAGCTTTCTGAGTTGTTAACTTATATGTGGAATCTTAAAGAAAAAAAAAAGATGCAAATAAATTTACCTATAAAACAAATAATCACAGGTGTAGAAGAACACATTGTTATCAAGGGGGAAAAGGGAGACGAGGATAAATCTGAAGGTTCAGATTGACATATATACTCTAATACATAAAATATATAACTAATAAGAATTTCCTGTATAGCACAGGGAACTATACTCAATACTCTGTAATGGACTATATGGGAAAGGAATCTAAAAAAGACTGGATATGTGTATCTATATAACTGATTCACTTTGCTATATAGCAAAAACTAACATAACATTGTAAATCAGTTATAAGCCAGTAGTGTTACCAGCTCAGTCATGTCCAACTCTGTGATCCTTTGGACTGTAGCCCACCACGTTTCTCTGTCCATAGAATTCAACTATACCCCAATAAAAATTCAGTTCAGTTCAGTGTTCGACTCTTTGCGACCCCATGAATCGCAGCATGCCAGGCCTCCCTGTCCATCACCAACTCCCAGAGCTCACTCAGACTCACGTCCATTGAGTCCATGATGCCATCCAGCCANGCTTAGAGAGCTCAGGGAACACTTCTCAGAAGTAATTACACCTAGTTTGAGTCTTAAAGTCTCATTCTGGAAAGAAAAGGAGGACTTCTGATGCAGAAGGGAATTTGCCTCATTACAAATCCTTGCAGTGGTAAAGCCAGAAAGATAGTTATTAAATTTAAATTAAAAATGAGAGGAAGCATAAAGGAAAAACAGAGGAGGGGAGAGAAGAAAAGGACTGAAGGAAAGGTAAAACAGATAAGGAAAATCATTTTTCAGCAGAAAATTATGTAGAAGATGTGGGTACTCTGGCGAAGGCATCAGTAAAGTGTCATCTCACCAGAGGGAGAGGATCTCAATATCTAGGAGAGTGAATCAACCCTGCCAGAGGTATTGAGACGCCCCTGGAGAAAAACAAAATGTATGCTGAGTCTCAATGGGGCCCAGTTCCCATTAGTGAAGTTTTATGGTGTTACCAGTTGCAGATGACATTTTCTAGTACAATGCAATAGCTTGGGGTTCTCTGTGAACTTCTTATGGCAATCAACCTTGCTTAGGGGTTGCCAAAGGGAAGACATGATATTGGATGATTTTATGAGGTCAGTGGGCAGCGTATGATGCTGTTCACTAAAACTCTGTCTCAAAAATGAAACAATTATCTAGTTTGTCAATAGATTTGGCAGTGCTGACTGTACTGGGAGTCTTAAGTATCTATAACATTGTTGAGAAACCACAGGATTTTGGCTGCCAAATGCAACATCTGAGGATAAAAGTAGGTGGTTTCCAAACATTTGGAGATAAAGAAAACATTGTCACCATTTTTCAAAAGTAAATTCTTAATACTTATAAAGAATCACAGCATTTCCTGAATGGACAGAAACAGCTACTTGGCTGTAGCTTAAAGAATGACCTTATCATAACTAAAGAAAGTGTATCATGTCAGGTTAGGACACATCAAGAACAAAAAATAAAGAGACAAGAGTCACATTTGGTCCTATTCTGTGCAATAGAGATGCTCAGTATGACAGACACATGCATTCAAGTCAACAAATAGATGCCTTTAGGGAGTTGATATGTTGCCTGGGACAAAAGCTGGTGTGGTACTCTCCTCATGACTAAACATTCCTTTCTTAGAAAATACGATCTCAGAGATAGAGTAATCTGGAAGCTCATCATAGATTTGCAATGTAAATTATATCTTTCTTTTGCTTGTGTTAATTACTTTCAAAGGTCTATTATAAGGCAACTCAGAACAGCAGTCTTTGCCCATGGTCAGACCTGCAGGTTTATTCACCTTTCCTCACTCCAGCAAACAGTGCAGAAAGGACAACCTCTCTTGACTACATCCGTTGTGGTAATCAAGTTGGCCTTCTGCCCTGTATCAGTTGCTCAGGTTGACTTGTAAGCTCCCTTCATCTATCCCAAGCCTGCATTACAAAAACATAGTTTCCTATTGTGCTATCCATTTCCTCTCCTTTCTGTTAATCTCTAGTATGTTCAGTGACAGCCTGAGAATTAGATCCTGATTTAGCTTCAGTGATGTGGAGGCACGGTGCTGACTTTGACGCAAGTCTAACTCTGATCCTCTATTAAATATCCAATACACTCTTGCTCACTCACACTTAAATTAGCAAGAAGATAACCACTTCAGTTGGTCTCTTTTTTAGCAAAGCAACTGAACCCTGAGGAAGATAGAAAATTGCACTAGATAATATAGGACAATAAAACTTGTAAGAATGTTTCTGTTTTGAGTATCAAAATTGAATTTGCTGCAGGAATTATGATGTGTATGAGGCCAATTGCATTTAAGGAAGGAAAAAATATGCTACGCAAAGACATTCATTTACTGGAAAACTAGTTATAACTTTATGTGTCATTCTCTGTTTAATTTCAGGAACTTCTCTCCCCAAATAAAGCAAAACACTTTATGGATAATGAACAGGAGATTTAATATTGTATGGGTGACTGATTTGGTTACTTAAGAAAAAAATCGGAAACGAACCGGATGTTCTAAGCTTGATTAGTGTTTCCTTCATAAGGATGCGGCATTAGTCTTACAATGATTGAAACTCATAGCTCATTATTTTTGTATGGCTTCTCCATTAGCTATACTTCTTAAAGTTTCACTGCTCTGTTGGAATTGTTAATTTTTGCTTCTTGCAGAAGTTTTCTCTTGGTAAAGCCAGTTATGAGAAACCCAAATAAAACAGAATTGAAGCAATTATATACATTATTCTGGATAAGAAATTCTTCTAGCTCTCTCCCTCTCTTCCTTTCTCCTTTCTTCTTTAAAGTTACCTCAAATTTCACATTCACTATGAACATGGAATAAGGACAGGCACTTCTTTAAATAATAGAGTTCAGTAATACACTTTAGAAAATTTCAGGCGGATACTTCCTGCTCCCTTCTCAAGAAATTCTTTACTTCCATTATGATTGCCAGAAAGGTGTTCACTTTTATGTACCATCCATTAGTGCACCAAATGAGTTATGAGTCATCCGCATAAAATAGAAACTAGTTCAATCCACCATATTTCTTTTTAACACCTCAGCAAAGAAATGAATATTTGAGACAGAAGAGGATTTTTAAAACAGACACACCAGTAAAGTTAAGATGACTGAGTACATCCCCAAAGCAGAGGGATTTAGGGAAATAGGGGTAGCTAGACACCCTTTCTCAAAACGAATTGGGGATATAGCAAGCAGAAGAGAGAATAATAGAACTATATCCATGTCAAAACACATTTATTTTGCCAACCTAGCAACAAGAGTTCATTGCTAGCCACTTTGGGTTGATATAGTAACATATCTTGAAGACAAGAAAAATGGAAGGGCATGGAGAGACCTGTCTCATCCCCACTTTGGTGGTAATGGAACAATGTGCAAAAAAAATCAGTTGGTCAAAAAAGAATTCTTCGTATGAGTAAGTTATACAGGTCCTTTAGAGACACTATGCTTAGAGCAGATTAGAGAAGCTTAATCAAAGGCATGGGAGAGTCCAGCCAAAGGAGCAGCAACAGTTCCTGATTTGGCTTCAAAATATGTGTATGTGTGCATGTGTGTGTGTGTGTGTGTGTGTGTGTGTGCACATGCCCACATGCCCAATATCCCTAGAGAGAAAGAGCAGAGGCCAGCCCCAGATGGCTACCCCAAGCAGTTACAACATTCTGCTTTTGTCCCTGACTCCTCATAATCTTCACACCTACACTTCAGGCTTTTATTCTAGAAGGTTAAAGTCCATTGTTCTTGACTCAGGTTGACTTTCTTTTTCCCTTGACTGGTGGACAGGCATGTCTTGAAGACAATGGATGCATTTTACAAATCAGCATATTGACCTTGGAGGAACTGACCTAGAGTCTTCCATGCCCTTTTGGTCCCCATACTTATGTCCCAGGCATAAGGCTGGTCTGACTGCTGGCTAGGAGGCCTCTGGGAAGTGGTATGTCTGTACTCGGGGTCTTTGTATCAGGTCAGCATATGTAGATCATAAAATGATCAGCTTCCTTCAAGTAGAAGATTACCTGGTTCTTAATCCCATGAACAGTGTCACATTTTTAGAAAAATTATTTACCATTTTTATTTACAAATTTTGTTGACTGGGAGTCTCATTTGCTCTAACACCAGTGGATAGGGGATGTGGAGGCTGAGACCGTCTTTCTGACTCTAAACTGCCGTCTTTTGGACCATATCTTTATGCTCATATATTTACTCCTGAATCTACTAACCATTCACCTTCTGGCCACCTCTGGACTATACTTGATTTCTCCTTGTTTATTTTCCATAAACAGACTTCTGAGAGTTGGAACAAAGCTCTTTTTTTTTTTTTTTTTTGGCAGCAAGATAGCATTTGATTTACCAAATTAGAAACATTATAACAAAAAGAAACACCCAGTGTGGTTAACAGTGACACTGAACTGCCAATACTTGGTACATTTCCAGTGGCAGCTCAGTTAAACACTTGAGGAGAGAGTTCTGAAAAATAAATTTGTTGTTATTTAGTCATTAAGTCATGTCTGACTTTTATGCCAACTCCCAGGCACTAACCTGAAGTCATCACATGAATTATTCCAATTAAATTTATCACAACTTTAGTCATTTAAAGTTTATCCCCTGTCTCCCCCTCCCCATTGTTGTTAGTTATTGAGAGATAACATTCTCAACTTCTTCTCAGTGCCTATCAGTGTCACTTAAAACACCGTGAGAACAGTGAGTCCAAGCAGTGTGATAACTTTATAGAACTAATAATTTGAGAATAAATACTTCAGGGATTCCAATTATTGTGAAAATGAGATGGCAATTGAATATACTCAAGTTAACTGAGAATAATTATGGTCAGAGTTACCTATAAATTAAACTAAGAACAATAATAGTGTTTCGTAAGTGTTCAAAGCACTAAGTTTCATTGCAGTATTGGGAGAAAAGTAGTTCCCTGCCACAGTAAGATTGATAGCATTGGGGTAAAAAAATCAAATATATTCTTTTGCTATGAGATTTTTTGGATCCTTTATTTAGCTAAAGTATACAGTATACTCTAAGGGAAAAGTCTATCTCCTATACTCTCTTGACCTCAGGACATTATCTGGATCTAGTGTCTCCTAGAACACAAATCAGGAAAATCTGCTTTAGTAAGTAAACGACAATGTAGCTGATTGGAAACTATAGCCACTCAGGGAATGTGTAGGAAAAATGTAAATCGGTTTTGAAGCTTGATCTGGCTCTAGAAGGAGAGATTACAAGATCAAATTGTACTGTCTTCTACTATCAGAGTGTTACAGGTGGGTATAACAGAAGAATTTTCATTAAATTCCTAGGACTATCAAAACTATCTGGATTGTTTGCAGAGTTAAATCTGAAGCCAGGATAGGCCCATGGTTTTCTAATTTAAACACTGAGTGAGCATGACATGGTAGACAGCAGATGATAAACAGAGCAATCTGAAGAAAAAACTAAACATAGGTCCTCTATTTTTATGTATTAATTACCTTCTATTTCCTTATGATGAATTATTTTTTCCTGAGAAATTAACACTTAGTTCTGATGTTTTTTAAAATAAAATGTTACATTGAAAGTGGTCAGAAATTTTGGTGATTTTTGAAACTACTAATGTTACTACATTGAACACTGATTATTATAAAATAATGTCAAAGACAACTATAATTTGTGACTTTTACTATTTTTCTTTCACAAGAAGAATATGCTATCTGATAAGCCAACTATTTGTTTCTCACCTATAAATAGAGGTGTGGTTGGACATGTTTCATGTAACCTTCTAAAAAAATCTAAGAGGTATTATTCTTCCTCATTTTGGGGATTTTGACTTACCTATATTGACACAACTTTCTAATGTGAAGTAAGAAACTGGCAGATACATTCTACAGACATCCATATTTAAATGTTTGAGACACAAACAAAATGGCTAGAACCAGAATGCAGTTATAGTTACCATGAGAAATGTATCTACCACCTTATTCCTTTTCAATTATTAGTCAGTAAGCTTTGGAATGATGATTCTAAAAATCTGAGGAGTATTAGAGTCATTTCATTAATGTTTCCTTGTTAAAAATTCAGATTTCTAAGTCTCAAAATAAGGAATTCTGATTCTGTAGGTCTGAGGTGCAGTTGAAAGATAGCATCATATTCTTCAGTGCTAGAGATCACAGACAATTTCTATGGAAACTATAGACAGACCAGATTCTCAAGTTTTACTTAATAATATAAAAAGTCATAAAGCCCTTCAAACATTAAATAAGATAATGTATGTGAAGTGACATAGAGAGACCAAAACAAAAGTTAGTTCCTTTTCTATTCATGTATTTATTGACCCTGGCTGCCTAAGACCCTTTTTTTTTTTTTTCCTTTTTGGAATTTTTTTTTCATTGAAGCTTAGTTGCTTTACAATATTGTGTTAGTTTCTGCTTTACAGTTTCAGCCACAAGTATATTTATATCCCCTCCTATTTGTATTTCTTTCCCATTTAGGACATTACAGAACATTGAATAGAATTCCCTGTCCTATACAGTAGGTTCTTATTAGTTGCTTATTTTATACATAGTAGTGTATATGTGCCAATCCTGATCTCCCAATTCATCCTTCCCTCCCATAACGCCTGTGTTTTCTTTTTTGGGGGGAGGAGAAGAGATGGCTTGTTGGCAATATGAGTGGGATATAGACTCACTGTGGTCTTGTAGATTGTACAGTTTTCTTTGAGAAAGCCTGGGACATGACTGTTCCTTCTACCATCTTCCATATCTCCTACACCAACTCCATTCTTTATTGGGTGAGGCCAATGACTTACTATCATTCTTGATACTGTTCTTTCCTTCACAGTCTCTATCTACTGTATCTGTGATGTATCAAGAATTTAATCCTTATTCAGTCCTTCCCCTGTCCCAACCCTGATCCCAATTCCTATGAAGTCTTTTTTCACATATTACCTTATTAAAATATGTCAACTGTCAGATCATGCTCTCTGCTCCACCCCTCCATTCTTCCGTGTCACTCAGGGATAAAGCCAAAGTCAGTAACTTTTCAAATGTCTGCTAGCTCCCTCTCTGAATTCATCTTCAGTTTTCCCCAGCTTTCCCTAGCTGTCTCTGTTTCAATTATGCCGTTTTCCTTGCTGTTCTTAAATTAGGCTCAGTCAATCCCAACTCAAGGCTTTCTCATTTGCTCTTTTCTATGACCGGAATGCTCTTCCTTAAGCATCCAAATGGCTCAACATTTCATCCTCTCTTTTGTCGTTTTTGAGCCACTTGGGCTTATGGCATTTTAGTTCCCCAACCAGGGATAAAACCCACGCTCCCTGCAATGTAAATGCAGATTCAAATGCTGGACCACCAGGGAATTTCCACCCCTTAATTATCTTAAAAGTCTGGACCCAGTGCAACATTTTAGCAATTCACTTTCTTATGTCTTTATTTAAAATTGTTAACTCTTCTATCTCTGACATTCCCTGTTGCTTTGCTCAGATTTTTCCCTTCCCCAGTAATTATTACTTATATTATATATTTACCTAGTTGTTATTTCCTCTCCCTCCACCCAGGAGAGAACAAGATTAGGGTTTAAGCAAATAGGAATAACAATTTTTATTGGTTTAATTTACAGACATACCACTAGCACATGCAATAGAAACAAACACACATATTTACCCCATTATAAAAAGAATGAATGGATAAATAAATAAGTGAATGTCAATGAATACTAAATTATAACCAATAAATGAATTACTAAAAATATTCTTTATAGCCATCCTATATATTTCAGATGCTATACTAAACACTTTGTAATAGCAATTCTTTAAGGTAAGTATTTGATGTAATGTTGCAAGGTAGGCATTTAGATAAAAATTAGGCTCAAGAATGCTTAGTTTCTTTTGTACTAGGAAGTAGTAAAGAAAGTAGTGGAATAAGGACTTCTTGACCATCTAGGGTTAAGACTTCGCCCTCCAAAGCAAGGGATGTTGGTTCACATTCTGGTTGTGGAACCGAGATCCCACATGCCTCATGGTCAAAAAATCAAAATATAAACAGAAGTAGTATTGTAAGAAATTCAATAAAGGCTTTAAATATGGGCTTCCTAGGTGGTGCTAGTGGTAAATAATCTACCTGCCGATTCAGGAAACATGAGAGGCAGGTTCAATCCCTGGGTTGGGAAGATTCCCTACAGAAGGCAATGGCAGCCTGCTCTAGTATTCTTGCCTAGAGAATGCCATGGACAGAGGATCCTGGAGGGNAAGGCTTTAAATATGGGCTTCCTAGGTGGTGCTAGTGGTAAATAATCTACCTGCCGATTCAGGAAACATGAGAGGCAGGTTCAATCCCTGGGTTGGGAAGATTCCCTACAGAAGGCAATGGCAGCCTGCTCTAGTATTCTTGCCTAGAGAATGCCATGGACAGAGGATCCTGGAGGGCAATGGTCCACAGGGTTCCAAAGTGTCAGGTGGGAGATCCCAGATATCTCATGGGATCTACTGTATTGTAAGAAGTTCAATAAAGTCTCTAAATATGGCCCACATCAAAAAAAAAAAAAAAGAAAAGAAAGTAGTGGAATAAAGACACTTCTGGTTCCAGTGCATGCATTGGCTTTTCTTGAGGAAGTTCTCATTAATATCCTTAGAGAAAGTATAGTTANAAAATTAAGGGCAAGAAGAAACCAGATACTGACAGCTATTTATAAATAAAGAATGCAATCAAAAGCAAAAGTCAATCTAATTCATTTTCAGAAATCTAATTGAGAGAAAAAGTCAGTGGGACCACCAATTGGCTTAATGTCACAAAAGCCAGATGTGCCCAGTGACACTGCATTGAATTATGGTGACGTTTTAAATACAGTATATTGCTAGAAAATCTGAGGTATTGTAAAGATAATAGATCAGGAGCTGATTGTTATGGAATAGATAGTTTTCTGTGCTTAAAAATCTCACAAGAAGAAGGATATATCATGTCATGGTTGGGGCAAGGGGGGGGGGAGGGGACAGGAGGCAATTGGGGAATCTCCAGGGTTGTTTCTGAGGTGGATAGAATGGGAAGATTTATGCGCAAGAGCCTTTATTTTAATTTCCATGGCAGGAGTAAGGGAAACAGATGAGATAAGACAAGAAAACTCAGGATCAACTAATTTGGATAATGGCACAGGCTCTCTGGGCATAAGGGTTGCCTCGAGTTTTCTGGTACCTGGCCCTAAGTGATCAGTTCAGGTGTATAGTGGCTGGAGTTTGAGAGCCTAACAGAGGAGGTGATTGGGGATATGGAGTCCAGGTTGAATGCTTTTATTTGAAAATCATGCCCTCTTGTGGAAGGCTCCTCCAAAAGAGAAAGGGAGCCCTAAAGGGAGCCAAGCCAGGTGACTTAATATAACATCAGGTTTTCCCTGAACATGTGTGTCTGGCATATGCTTGTACAGCAGATGCTAGAGCATCTTGTTGACAAACTAGAGATATGGCTGTATCCTATTGTTTACTAGGAATGAAGCAAGTTGATTGAAGGACTACTGAAACATAATACTCAGATTCAATCAACCGAAAGATTCCCTTTTATTTTCATGACAGTCATGGAAAGCACTTCAAACTTTGCATTTATACTTTTTAAAACATTAACAAAATTATATACGGTGAAGAAAAGAAACATAATTATATTTTGATTTCTTTACCTTATTTAGTTTTTATAATATCACTATGACATATAAAATCAGTTTTGCAAATGAAGACACTAAAACTCAGTATAATTAAATGATGTACCCCAATTCATACAGTAAGCAGTAACAGAGTCTAGCAAGAAAATTTGACTTTCTGGAGCATTCTACCTCCTACATTCTGCTGTTGCAACCAAAAGAGCAACATATGTTCTCTTAGCTTGCAGAACATCCCCTGTCTTCCATGAGTAGTATGTTTAGAGTGCTATCTTAGGTGAAAGAGAGGATTCAAAGGAATTTAAAATAAAAATTTCATTCACAAAGAAAATAGAGTCCATATGGAGGACAAGGTATATATGTGACTTTTATTGCTAAATCATCTGATTTTTTTTTTCACATATTGTAGAAGAGTAAAGCTATATATCATCTTGAATTAATGTTAAGAATGTCTTTCTGTTTAGAAATATGATTAAATGATGATTGGAGAAAGAGGTGCAACTTTAAGCACATATATTATCTCTCATCTGGACAAGGAAACAAATAAAGATTAATAAAATAATAAATCATCTTCATGAGAAATGAACAGGTACTGGAGCCTGGGAGTTAAGAGAGAAGATTAAAACATGGAAGGAGAGAAGAGGACATGCAAAAAATCTATAGTCTAAATTTAGGAAGTGAGACTGGATTTTTACTCATAAAATGACTGATATTTACTTTAAATTTTTTGGCATTGCTGCAGTATAATTTCTCATATCCAGAACTAAAAAGAAGGACTGATTGGAAAGGGGCCATTGGGGAACCTAACTTTGACCTGACACTCAAGTTCTGGATCCAGCAGAAACAAAACTCAGAACAGGATGAATGTGGAAACAGAAACTCATTAGGAACTATGAAAATGAGGGAAACTTTCCTAGTACCTAAGATGGTAAAGAATCTGCCTGCAATGCAGAACGTGGGTTCAATCCTTGGGTTGGGAAGTTCTCCTGGAGAAGGAAATGGCAACCCATTCTAGCATTCTGGCCTGGAGAATCCCACAGATGGAGTCTGGTGGGCTACAATCCATGGAGTCCCAAACAGTTGGACACAACTGGAATGGGGACATTAACATCAGGGTTACCTTATTTCACTATAACCTGAGCAATACATTCCAACAGTTCTATGATGAATTTTAAATGCTTTTCAGATGAATTAAGTCTTCAGTTGCCCTCTGTATTGCTGAATTTCCCCAAAATCTAAGTGCTAGATGAAAGTGAATAGTAATAGTACAATATAAAATTTCAGGTCATCTCAGCAGCCCATCCTTATTCATGGTCTATGAATATTTTGACCCTCCTTCACTAATGAAAATATTAGATGTAAGGAAAATCTTCACAGTTATTTCTCACAGACTAGAGGCTCTGCCTGGAGAAGGCAATGGCAACCCACTCCAATACTCTTGCCTGGAGAATCCCATGGACGGAGGAGCCTGGTAAGCTATAGACCGTGGTGTTGCTAAGAGTTGGAAGGACTGAGCAACTTCACTTTCACTTTTCACTTTCATGCACTGGAGAAGGAAATGGCAACCCACTCCAGTATTCTTGCCTGGAGAACCCAGGGACAGAGGAGCCTGTTGGGCTGCTGTCTATGGGGTCGCACAGAGTCTAACATGACTGAGCAGCAGCAGCAGCAGAGACTCTGCCAGATCAGGCTGCTTCCTGAGGATAACAGAGGTATCCTAGTCATTGCTGAGTTCTCATTGCAGAGCAGAATGGCAGGTGCCTGGCAGGAAAGAGGGGTGGTGAGAAAGAAAATAAAATTCCTTCTGATTGACACACAAAACTTAATCTTCTTTTTCAGCACTTTTATTCAAAAGATTATTTTAAAACTTATTTAGGGATAGGCCAGAATCTGTTTTTCAAAGCTGTTTTTGCTGTTTTTAATTTAATTTAAATAAAAGATTGCAATTGTTTACTACTATAATTGTAAAATTTCATAATCTAGCCCTTTCTAGTGCATGAAGGGGGCAGTCAGTAATTATGCAATATTCACTTCATCAAGCAGTCTCAGCATTAGAAAGAAAACGTTATTTTATAAATGTTACTATTTTCAGTGACTGCAGCCACAAAATTAAAAGATGCTTGCTCCTTGGAAGAAAAACTATGACAAACCTAGACAGAGTATTAAAAAGCAGAGATATCGCTTTACCGACAAGGTATACATAGCCAGTTATGTATATTTTATGTAGTCATGTACGGATGTGAGAATTGGACCATAAGAAGGCTGAGTACTGAAGAATTGATGCTTTTGAATTGTGGTGCTGGAGAACACTTTTGAGAGTCACTGCTAGGTGGTAAAACCAGTGAGTCCTAAAGGAAATCAACCTTGAATATTCATTGGAAGGACTGATGCTAAATTTCCAATACTTTGGTCACCTGATTCAAAGAGCCAACTCATTCAAAAGACTCTGATACTGGGAAAGATTGAGGGCAAGAGAAGAGGGCAACAGAGGATGAGATGGTTGGATGGCATCACTAACTTGATGGACATAAGTTTGAGCTAACTCTGGGAGATAGTGAAGGGCAGGAAAACCTGGTGTGCTGCAGTCCACGGGATCATAAAGTGTTGGACACAACTTAGTGACTGATCAAGAAAAACAATTAACAAAGCAGGAGGTTAGAAAACTGATATTTATTGACTATTGTGAATTGAAAATATCTTCTGCCATCTTAATAAAGAAGAAATGTCACAGACATCAGTGATTTCTGGCTTCCAAATGTGAAAGAAAGAAAGTGAAGTTGCTCAGTCGTGTGCAACTCTTTGTGACCCCATGGACTGTAGCCTACCAGGCTCCTCCATCTATGGGATTTTCCAGGTAAGAGGACTGGAATGGGTTGCCCTTTCCTTCTCCAGGGTATCTTCCCGACCCAGGGATCAAATCTGTGTCTCCCGCATTGCAGGCAAATGCTTTACCTTTTGAGCCACCAGGGAATGAGGGATCCCCGTGATCCAGCAGATGCTGCCAGCCCTCACAGTGATTGTTGAGGGGCTGGGGGAATGTAAGAAGCAAGGCGAACAAGGAAACAGGATTTGCCCCAGATACTGCTTATGAAAGGAATGAAATCAGTGCATCCAGAGGCTTGCATCTCCCCTACAGAGAATGCTAAATTCTTTATCTTGATACCTAATCTTTGATATTCAGACTGCCTGCTCCCTTTGTTGAAGCCTTACATATAGCCTGACTTCCCATTCTGCTTTCTTTGAGCAATTTTCTCAGAGCCACTGAGATGCTGTCTCTTAGGCTTAGAGTCCTAAACATTCCCACCAAATAAAATAATTCTCTACTTTCATGTTGTGAATATATTTTTTAGTCAACACTGTTGATATTTTAAATGCATCTTCATTATGTTTATTGAAAATGAGTCTATTTTGGATATTCATAATGGTGCTATATTTCTTATTTCATTGACTTCTCATATAATCTTTTTGTCTCTTTTTCAGATGAGGAAACTAAAGACTGATGCAGTTAATTTAGTTCAGTTTAGTCACTCAGTCCTGTCTGACTCTTTGTGACCCCATGGATTGCAGCATGCCAGGCTTCCCTGTCTATCACCAACTCCCAGAACTTGCTCAAACTCATGTCCATTGAGTCAGTGGTACCATAAAACAATCTCATCCAGTGTCGTTCCCTTCTCCTCCTGCCTTCAGTCTTTCCCAGTATCAGGGTTTTTTCCAATGAGTCAGTTCTTCACATCAGGTGGCCAAAATATTGGAGTTTCAGCTTCAGCATCAGTCCTTCCAATGAATAATTAGTAGGAAGTAAATTTGGAGTCTTAACCAAATCTATCAGATTTGAAAATAATTATAATTAATATAGCTAGAATTTTACTGAGACCTTCCTATCTGTCAAGCACATTTCTAAGTATTTTATGTGAATTATTCATTGGCCTCTTATAAAAATTCCTTTGATCTAATTACTATTGATATGCACCTAACTTACAGGTGAAGAAAATAAGGTACAGAGAAGGGAAGCAACAATTCCAAGGCCACACATTAGGTCAGGGAGTCAATCTCAGTCTGATTTAAAAACTAAAAATCAAGCAACACTGACTTCTTGAGGAAAGAGGTTAGCTTTAATATGTTGCATTGTGAAGGCTTTTCTGCCCATCAGTTCAGTTCATTCATGTCCAACTCTGCAACCCCATGGACTGCAGCACACCAGGCCCTCCTGTCCATCACCAACTCCCGGACCTTGTTCAAATTCATGTTCGTTGAGTCAGTGATGCCATCCAACCATCTTGTCCTCTGTTGTTCCCGTCTCCTCCTGTCTTCAATCTTTCCCAGCATAAGGATCTTTTCTAATGAGTCAGGTCTTCGCATCAGGTGGCCAAAGTATTGGAGCTTCAGCTTCAGCATCAGCCCATCCAATGAATATTCAGGACTGATTTCCTTTAGGATTTGACTGGTTTGATCTCCTTTCCGCCCATAAATCTCTCCAAATCTATGCTGTCTGTAATCCCCAAAATTGAATGATTAGATTTTTGTACTTTTTTCCTTCTTAAAACATGAAACTGTTTTCAAGAGCTATGTACTAACAAGAACTATGCCTCTAATGAATTAGCAAATAATATCTCAAGTTTACAAGAAAGAAGACAGATGATAATGTGAACCCTGTTCAGGAACTCTGCAAAGCAAAGCAGTATCTACTAGCTTAAATTTACATCAGAATTATGTCTTATTTGCATGAGAATTTTGGCATAGGTGATGAGGGTAAGCAAGGACAGTGTTGAGGGGAGAAGGACTTTGAGGGACAATGAGGGATGCCAAAGATTGCAGAGAGATGTGGATCAAATCAAGAAATACATTTACAGTAATTCTGATGGGTGAGGTAGGGTAGAAAGGGGTAAGGAGCATGCTGTTTCTCTAAAGATGTTTCTAAAATCAAATAAATAAGAACAAGGGGCAAAAATCATGATGTCTTCGTTTTGGACATCACTTCAATAAGCCATCTTTACAACTTTGATTTATTTTCTGAAGCAGACAGGAAGCTGGATTACTAAGGTCCTTTCCACAATAGCCTAATCAGTACACTGCAAGTGTCATTATAGTTAAGTATCAACTATAAAGGGAGTCCTATAATTTTCTTTATTAATACACAAAGAAATAGGCAGAGTAAGTTTAAAAACTCTGCTTGAAGGATGGTAGAACTGAGTAAAGAGTGGAACAATTCTGTTAATGCTTGAATTTTCCCCATGAGTTTAATTTTAAAGCTTTTACACAAAGACCCTTTAAACTATAAACACTGAAAAATGTCTCTTTATGTAACATTATTATTCCTACAGAGCTACCTATGTAAGCCCAGAATGGAGCAAGAGAGAGCAGGGTTTATGTTGAGCCTTTTTCACATTAAATGGTTTCAGAATTATTTCGAGAATTGTCAATTTACAGCTTAAGTCTTTAACTACAGAGAAACAGGATGAGCTGTCAAGGAATTGAATCAGGCATGGATGCCAAGAAATGATTGTACAGATGGAATTCAATATATACAATCCAGTACGTATTACCTGACCATCTAGAAAAAGCTGCTTTGCACTGCAGCACTGCACCATATACAGAGGAGAGAAGGTTGGATAATCCAAGACACAGTAGTAGAGCCCAGCCTGCCACTTGCTACCCTCTACTTGATACATTCAGAATACACATTCTCCTCCATTCCCTGCAACTAATCACATGCACACTCTTCACATTTCTTTTTTATTTCTCTGTCTTTTTAAAACACAACTCTAGACTAGTGGGCTTAAATTTGAGACTTGTGAGTTGAATCTAGTCCATTGAACTTATTTAGCTGATACACGGTTTGATTGTTTCATTTGGGATGCTATTAAGTGGGAAACCCACTCTTCATTTATAACGTCATCCTATAGTTCAATTATGTTTTTTCTTTCTTTTTAAATTTTAACTGAAGGCTAATCACTTTACAATATTGCAGTGGCTTTCACCATACATTGACATGAATCAACCACGGGTGTACCTGTGTCTCCCTGTTCCGAACTCCCCTCCCACCTCCTTCCCCATCCCAACCCTCTGAGTTGTCCTAGTGCTCCTGCACTGAGAGCCCTGTTTCATGCATTGAACTTGGAATGGTCATCTATTTCACATATGGTAATATACATGTTTCAATGCTATTCTCTCAAATCAACACACCCTCACCATCTCTCACAGAGTCCAAAAGTCTATTCTTCATATCTGTATATCTGTATCTCTTTCCCTGTCTTGCATCTAAGGTCATCGTTACCATCTTTCTAAATTCTATATATATGCATTAATAAACGTGTTATTGTTCTTCTTTCTGACATACTTCAATCTGTATATTAGACTCCAGTTTCATCCACCTCATTAAAACTGACTCAAACACACTCTTTTTAATAGATGAGTAATATTCCATTATGTATATGTGCCACAGCTTTCTTATCCATTTGTCTGCCANCGTGTTATTGTTCTTCTTTCTGACATACTTCAATCTGTATATTAGACTCCAGTTTCATCCACCTCATTAAAACTGACTCAAACACACTCTTTTTAATAGATGAGTAATATTCCATTATGTATATGTACCACAGCTTTCTTATCCATTTGTCTGCCAGTGGACATCTAGGTTGCTTCCCTGTCCTAGCTATTGTAAACAGTGCTGTGATGAACACTGGGGTACACGTGTCTCTTTCAATTCTGGTTTCCTCAGTGTATATGCCAAGCAATGGGATTGCAAGGTTATATGGCAGTTCTACTTCCAGTTTTTTTAAGGAACCTCCACATTGTTCTCCATAGTAGCTGTACTAGTTTGCATTCCCACCGTGTTAGAGGATTCTCTTCTTTACAGTCTCTCCAGCATTTATTATTTGTAGACTTTTTGATAGTAGCCATTCTGACCATTCTGTGAGACAGTACCTCACTGTGGTTTTGATTTGCATTTCTCTGATAAAGAGTGATGTTGAGCATCTTTTCATGTGTTTGTTAGCCATCTATATGTCCTCTTTGGAGAAATGTCTGTTTAGTTCTTTGGCCTGTTTTTTGATTGGGTCATTTATTTTTCTGGTATTGAGCTGCATGAGCTGCTTGTATATATTTGAGAGTAATTCCTTGTCAGCTGCTTCATTTGCTATTACTTTATCCCACTCTGAAGGCTGTCTTTTCACCTTGTTTATAGTTTCCTCCACTGTGCAAAAGCTTTTAAGTCCCATTTGTTTATTTTTGCTTTTATTTCCATTATTTTAGGAGATGGGTCATAGAGGAGCCTGCTGTGATTTATGTCAAAGAGTGTTCTGCCTATATTTTCCTCTAGGAATTGTATAGTTTTTGGTCTTATATTTAGGTGTTTAATCCATTTTGATTTTATTTTTGTGTACAGTGTTAGAAAGTGCTCTAGTTTCATTCTTTTACAGGTAGTTGACCAGTTTTCCTAGCA
>SJYA01000277.1:0-22197 GCA_006410615.1 Neotragus moschatus
GGGAGGTGGGGGGGCGGTTCAAGATTGGGAACTCATGTACACCTGAGATGGAAAAAAATAAAAAATAAAAAAGTTTACAATCAAAAAAAATAAAAAATAAAAATAGAGCTACTATATGATCCTTCAATCCCACTCTTGAGCATATATTTGAAAAAAAAAACATGGTCCAAAAGTATACACGTACCCCAGTGTTCATAGCAGCAACATTTACAATAGCCAAGACATGGAAGCATCCTAAATGCTTATAAACAGAGGACTGGATAAAGACGATGTGGTACATATATACAATGGAATATTACTCAATCACTAAAGAAGAATGAAAACAGTGCCACTTCCAGCAATGTGGATGGAATTAGAGATTGTCATTTTGAGAGAAGTAAGTCAGACAAAGAAAAATACCATGCAATATCACTTATATGTGGAATCTAAAAAAATAAAATGATACAAATGCACTTATTTTAGAAACAGATTCACAAACTTAGAGAATGAACTTAAGGATACTAGAGAGAAGGGTAGTGTGGGGGAGAGAGAGTTTGGGAGTTTGGGATTGCCATGTACACACTGCTATATTTAAAGTGATAATCTGTAAGGATCTACTGTATAGTACAGGGAACTCTGCTCAATATTATGCAACAAATTGAATGGAAAAAGGATTTGAAAAGTCNACAGATTCACAAACTTAGAGAATGAACTTAAGGATACTAGAGAGAAGGGTAGTGTGGGGGAGAGAGAGTTTGGGAGTTTGGGATTGCCATGTACACACTGCTATATTTAAAGTGATAATCTGTAAGGATCTACTGTATAGTACAGGGAACTCTGCTCAATATTATGCAACAAATTGAATGGAAAAAGGATTTGAAAAGTCGTTTATATGTATAACTGAATCACTTTGCTGTGCATCTGAAACTAACACACCATTGTTAATCAGCTATACTCAAAAATAAAAAGAGTTGAAAAAAAAAAAAACAGCCTTCACATTCTTTTATCTCCTTCTCACAGATGTGTCATGCAGAAAATAATTCTTTAGTTTTCAGGTTGTTTGACAGAGAGGTAAGGGTATATCAATATACATGCATTTCCTTTCCCTTATTATTTTGTGTATTTTGTTTGCCCAGTCATGTCCAACTTTTTGTGACCCCATGAGCTGTAGCCCACCAGGATCCTATGTCCATGGGGATTTCCCAGGTAAGAATACTGGAGCAAGTTGCCATTCCCTTCTCCAGGGGGTCGTCCCAACCCAGGGGTTGAACTCAGGCCTCCCGCATTGGCAGGTGGATTCTTGACCATCTGAGCCACTCGGGAAGCATTATTTTGTATGCAAACTTAAGAAATGCAGGAGAAAATATTGGTCTATTCCAAACTTGAACACAATGCTTAGAGTTGAATTTGAGTCATTTAATGGATTATTTACTGAATTTCTCTCATCCCTGTTTAGTTTCGTTCCTCAGTCATTTCCAGCTGTTTGCGACCCCATGGACTGCAGCACACCAGGCTTCCCTGTCCATCACCAACTCCCGGAGCTTACTCAAATTCATATCCATAGAGTCAGTGATGCCATCCAACCATCTCATCCTCTGTTGTACCCTTCTCCTCCTGCCTTTAATCTTTCCCAGCATCAGAGTCTTTTCCAAGCAGTCAGTTCTTCAAATCAGGTGGCTAAAGTATTGGAGTTTCAGCTTCAGCATCAGCCCTTCCAATGAACATTCAGGACTAATTTCCTTTAGGATTGACTGGTTGGATCTCCTTGCAGGGATTCTCAAGAGTCTTCTCCAACACCACAGTTCAAAAGCATCAATTCTTTGGCACTCAGCTTTCTTTATGGTCCAACTCTCACACCCATACGTGACTACTGGTAAAACCACAGCTTTGACTAGACGGACCTTTGTTGGCAAAGCAATGTCTCCACTTTTGGATATGCTATCTAGGTTGGTCACAACTTTCCTTCCAAAGAGTAAACGTCTTTTAATTTCATGGCTGCAGTCACCATCTGTAGTGATTTTGGAGCCCCCCCCCCAAATGCTCATCCCTGGGCATGTTACAACATGAATATGTTTCAGCATAAAACAAAAATTTCCTTTAATACAGGCTTTGCTGTACTATTGCATGAATAACCTTGAGAACCTAAGATAAGAGAAGGAGGGGGAGAAAGGGAAAGTTGGAGAGAGAGGGCAGGGGAGGGGAGGAAGGAGAGAGAGAGAGAGGAAAAATGCATTTGCAGAGCTTACTATTCTCTGTTCCACTGCTTAAGTAGCTTTGGTTTGGGAAAATGAGGCAATAACTTCTCTTGGGGTAGAAACTGTCCTATCAAGAATGTTTTTCTTGAGAGCCTTGCAATCAATCATATATTCTGCAAACGCAGGGGTACAGATCGTCTCAACACTCCTCTTGACTCTGATTCAAATCAAGTACTTCTTGCAAATATATCCTCTTTTATATCATCCCATTTCTTTTTTCCTTTAAATCAACCCTCTCTCCTTGGTTGATACTATCCATTCTTATGAATTTATGTACTATCTATATGTCCCCAATTCTAGAACTTACATATTGAGCTCTGATTTACACATATATCCAAATGTATACTTTATTTATAAAAGAAGACCTTCATTATATCCTTTGCTTGGTATAAGGTCAAAGCATATGGAACTATCACTACTTAGTAAACTCTGGCCAGAGAACAAGGAAGGTCCATTTTTATTGAAAGTTTGTTATGAGAAATTGCATGAATAGAGGGCATTTAGTATAAATATTCCCTGCTAGTAAAAGTTTTGCTTACATTTCTCTAGATTCAGGCCATGAAATAATGGTACCCTAGAATAACCTTGTGCTGGCTCCATACAGTTGACTCTTGCTGAACTGCATTAAGACACTATGCAACTTTCAGCACTGACAGGCATCCAGTCCCAGGAAAATGGTCCTTTATCTACCATGGGATGTTGTTGAGGATGGGGTCTGTCACACTACTCTTTCCTTTTAACATATATCAACCAAGAGATACTTCTTGTTCTTCATATTTTAAAAGGTGATGTTTTACCAAGAAACTGGTTGTTTTTATCTCATTGAAACTATGATTTTACGATTGGCCCTGTCTCCCTATTGATAGCACAAAGTCAAATTTATAGCTCATGAGTAGCATCCAATATGATAAAATCATAGATTTCCCATGTTAAAAAAATTATTTCCCCGCTAATTTTTCATATTGCTCTGACTCTCTAATTTGTAAATTGTATTCTTTTGCATCATACGATTTTCTAAGTTGCCTCAAGTACTTGGTACAATAATAAACTAAACACTCACATGTGATAGACAGTATTTGCAACACAGAATTCTATATTCTTACGTGTGTCTCAGTATTGGGCTGTGATCCTGTTAAGACAAGGGGTTTATTTTACATCCCCAGTGTCTAGGATAGTGTTTGGATCTTTCTCATTAGCTTTGGTATCTGTTGATCCCTAGGTCTGTGCCAGGCATGAAGCTAGCAGTTTGCCCTTCTGGAGATCATTTAATTTTTAACAAGGTTTGACCTCTAGAGGGAGCTCCAGGCCTCTCTGACTCATGAGCTCCCCTCCCTTCAAATGCCTTAAGGAATGCAGATACAGACCCTCAAGTCACAGGACAGTTACTAATTCATTGTTATGATTCTCTCTCCAACTTGGTCTCTCTCCTCTCTTTCTTCATTCACTCTCCTATCTTTTAGGAATCTTTTCCCACAAAATCTCTGTTGGTAGTAGCGTGTCTCTGACTCTGGAAATGTGGCATGGGATAACTTAGGACAGCTAGCCGTGATCACTTCATGGCACATAGATGGGGAAAAAGTAGAAACAGTGACAGATTTTATTTTCTTGGGCTCCACAATCACTGTGGATGGTGACTGTAGCCACAATAGTAAAAGACGCTTACTCCTTGGAAGAAAACCTATGACAAAGCTAGACAGCATATTAGAAAGCAGATATCACTTTGCTGGCAAAGGTCCATATAGTCAAAGCTATGGTTTTTCCAGCAGTCATGTATGGATGTGNCCTTCATTATATCCTTTGCTTGGTATAAGGTCAAAGCATATGGAACTATCACTACTTAGTAAACTCTGGCCAGAGAACAAGGAAGGTCCATTTTTATTGAAAGTTTGTTATGAGAAATTGCATGAATAGAGGGCATTTAGTATAAATATTCCCTGCTAGTAAAAGTTTTGCTTACATTTCTCTAGATTCAGGCCATGAAATAATGGTACCCTAGAATAACCTTGTGCTGGCTCCATACAGTTGACTCTTGCTGAACTGCATTAAGACACTATGCAACTTTCAGCACTGACAGGCATCCAGTCCCAGGAAAATGGTCCTTTATCTACCATGGGATGTTGTTGAGGATGGGGTCTGTCACACTACTCTTTCCTTTTAACATATATCAACCAAGAGATACTTCTTGTTCTTCATATTTTAAAAGGTGATGTTTTACCAAGAAACTGGTTGTTTTTATCTCATTGAAACTATGATTTTACGATTGGCCCTGTCTCCCTATTGATAGCACAAAGTCAAATTTATAGCTCATGAGTAGCATCCAATATGATAAAATCATAGATTTCCCATGTTAAAAAAATTATTTCCCCGCTAATTTTTCATATTGCTCTGACTCTCTAATTTGTAAATTGTATTCTTTTGCATCATACGATTTTCTAAGTTGCCTCAAGTACTTGGTACAATAATAAACTAAACACTCACATGTGATAGACAGTATTTGCAACACAGAATTCTATATTCTTACGTGTGTCTCAGTATTGGGCTGTGATCCTGTTAAGACAAGGGGTTTATTTTACATCCCCAGTGTCTAGGATAGTGTTTGGATCTTTCTCATTAGCTTTGGTATCTGTTGATCCCTAGGTCTGTGCCAGGCATGAAGCTAGCAGTTTGCCCTTCTGGAGATCATTTAATTTTTAACAAGGTTTGACCTCTAGAGGGAGCTCCAGGCCTCTCTGACTCATGAGCTCCCCTCCCTTCAAATGCCTTAAGGAATGCAGATACAGACCCTCAAGTCACAGGACAGTTACTAATTCATTGTTATGATTCTCTCTCCAACTTGGTCTCTCTCCTCTCTTTCTTCATTCACTCTCCTATCTTTTAGGAATCTTTTCCCACAAAATCTCTGTTGGTAGTAGCGTGTCTCTGACTCTGGAAATGTGGCATGGGATAACTTAGGACAGCTAGCCGTGATCACTTCATGGCACATAGATGGGGAAAAAGTAGAAACAGTGACAGATTTTATTTTCTTGGGCTCCACAATCACTGTGGATGGTGACTGTAGCCACAATAGTAAAAGACGCTTACTCCTTGGAAGAAAACCTATGACAAAGCTAGACAGCATATTAGAAAGCAGATATCACTTTGCTGGCAAAGGTCCATATAGTCAAAGCTATGGTTTTTCCAGCAGTCATGTATGGATGTGAGAGTTGGACCAATAAGAAAGCTGAGTGCCAAAGAATTTATGACTTTGAACTGTGGTGCTGGAGAAGACTCTTGAGAGTCCCTTGGACAGCAAGGAGATCTAACCAGTCCATCCTAAAGGAAATCAACTCTGGTTATTCACTGGAAGGACTGTTGCTGAAACCTCAATACTTTGGCCACCTGATGAGAAGAGCCGACTTACTGGAAAAGACCCTGATGCTAGGAAAGATTGAAGGCAGGAGGAGAAAAGGATGATAGAGGACGAGAGATGGCATCACTGACTCAAAGGACATGAGTTTGAGCAAACTCTGGGAGATAGCGAAGGACAGGGAAGACTGGGTGCTGCAGTCCATGGGGTCACAAAGAGCTGGAAACGACTTAGTGACTGAATAACAAGCCATGATCAGTAGGAAAGGAGGGGAGATAGCCTCACTGAAGCACTGAATTACTATGGCAACAGGAGCTTAACACTTCAAACTTTCCTCCCCTTTCCCAGTGTTGGAATTCTCAGTGTAAAATAAGCTCTTCCCATCACAGCACAGTGGGGAGCGTGAACACATGTGATGCTATGGAGTTCTGGGTGTGCGCCAACAGCTCAGAGAGTGTGAAATCAGTCTGGAGCAGAAAGAGCCTGTGTTCTTCATACATTTCTCATTTTCCCTCATTTAGTACTTTCTAAACTTTTCAAGGGATAATTTTAGGGGGAAAAATGAGGCAATAATCAGGAAATTGGTGTGTTTTGCCAAATCGCAATGTTATTTCTGAAAGGCTAGAACCTAAGCCTACCTTTAGCTTTATAGATTTACTAAATTCTTCAAGGGAATATTCAGTTACCCATGGAATTTTCCTTTCCAGGAATTTTTATAATCCTTTACAAACTGTTATAAATCAAAATAGAAGATCCCTTGGAATCATATTCCTTTAAAGAACCTGAAAATACAGACATAGGCTTTATAGTCTGAGTAACAAGTAAAATGACATTTCCCTAGGAAGAAGGAAATATGAGTGCACAGAGATGTAACTCTGGGGTCTCTCTCTGATACCCCAGGAGTACACATTTTTATATGATGACTGGCCTCAACTAGTGAAGAATTTTTACCAGGATATTTTTGAAATACTGGAAGGCTATCATGCACAATGTGTATAAAAGGAATCTCAGACTGAACCAAAGTGTGCTTCTAAGTTAAAACTGCTCCATCCCTGTAGGCCCATCACTGAGTCCTCAGATATTGTAGGCGCAGAGCAAGTCCTGGAGCAGAAAGCAGCTGTGCACTTTTCATGCAGTATAAGAAACAGGAGACACTGGATTCTTATGAAAAATTAGAATCGGGGCAGTAAAGAGTACTTGGAAGAACGTTACTTCCATAAGAACTCAGGTGACACAAGTTTCTTTCATTCTCTTATTGAGGAGCAAATATTGACTCGGCTTTTCTGACTTTAAGAATATCTCCCCCTGTCCATGCCAAGATCCTTTTCCATGAATTTGACATCCATTTTCCCAGAAGGCTCCATCTGTCATGTACCCAAACCACAGGAAACCAATCAATTTCAACCAGTTACGAGTTTTGATCCTGCCCCATCTCAATCACCCTGCACACCGCCCCCACCCCTCACCTGCTCTGGCTGTGTGCACACTCAGGGGAGAGAAAAGGAGGATGGTACCTCATGTGAGACTTCACATCCAGCAGCTCCAAGGCAGTGACCCGCGGCTCGCCGGCCAGGTTTTGCAAGATCTTCAGCCTGGGCCCGCAGTGCTTGTAGAACTCTGTGCAGATGTTCAGCAGAGACTCCCGAGGCCGCCTGAACTCCTCCCGAGCGATCCGTTCATCCAGTTCCTCCCTGGGAAGGCCCTGCCCTTCCTCCAGTAAGTGCAGGTTTTCTCTGGGGAAATTATAAAATTATTATTCAAAATTATGGCAAGATTAATTGGGGGTCTGGAAAGGTGTGTGTGGTGGGCAGCTGTGAAAGAAGATATCGTGTTGAAAAAAAACATGATGTGGTCCCCAAACTTTTTGGCACCAGGATCCGGTTTCATGGAAGGCCATTTTTCCACAGACAGGGTAGGAAGGGGATGGTTTGGGTATGATTCGGGCACACTGCATTTATTGTGCACTTCATTCTATTATTATGACATCAGCTTCACCCCAGATCATCAAGCATTAGATCCCAGAGGTCGGGGGCTGCTGCCTTATATTATATCCAAGTTAATGAAACAGCATGGCAAGGCCAAGGAGAAACTCACTGGAAAAGAAAGTCCATCATTCTAGAGCAGACTATCACCCCAAACTGTAGTGACTTGACATTAGTCACTTCCTGAGGATTTATGCGGAATTAGGATGCCACGCATGAATGAAATGAAACCTGATGGAACCATAACCCAGCTCACAAGGCAAATCGTCACAAGATGATAGAATGATTAAATAGTACAAAATTAGAGTTGTCTTCCTAGAGGGCTGGGATGGAGTGAGAGGTGGGAGGTAGGCTCAAGAGGGAGGGGACATATGTATACCTATGGCTGATTCATGTTGATGTATGGCAGAAACCAACACAATGATTAATATTCTCCAATTAAAATAAATAAATTTCAAAAAGAGTAAAAAATGAAATAAAAAATAAACTTAAAAAAGAAAAAAATATATAGGCAATTCTACCCCCCAAAGTACATTTTAATTCATGATTTTTAAAAATGTATTACTTAATGTGGCTCATGGTTAAAAAAGTTTAAAACTCACTACCCTCAAGTGTTGTGAGGCTTTCCTTGATTTAACTGGGCAATCTAGGATGAAGAATATGCTTTAATGGGTTGTGAATTTTACTTTTATCATGTAGGAAAAGATTTTAAAAAGACATAATAACTATTAAGCAAATGAGAAAGAACTTCCCTCTTAAAAGAAAGAAGTGTGAACAAAGGCAATGTCCTGGAGAAGCCAGAGGCCATTTGGGGACGACAGTCAAATAACAAGTAATTATCCAATGGGATCTAGCCATTACATGGTTGCTTATAATTGCAAACTATTGGAAACAGCTTAAATAGCCCACAAATAGAGGCTTGACTAACAAATTAGAGTGTATATTTATAATCAGACATATCCACCATTACACATGACGGTAAGGCTCTACATTTACTGACTTGAAAGATGGGTGTACCATAGTGTTGAATAAAAAAAGGCAGGTTTCAAAAAGAGTACAGTAGAAGACAATCTATTCACATATAATTATGTGATTATGTATGTTTGTATAAAAATAAACAATTGGTAGATGCTTTCTAAAATATTAAGGGTGTTTTATCTTTTTAAAAAATGTTAGGTTGTCTCTCTGTCCCTGATGAAGTGCAGTTTGGCGCCTTGTTCCTGGTACCCGAGAGTCAGAAAACAGTCTGAGTCACTATCAGAGCGAGAACTGGGGCCCTGTGGTGTGTCCTCTTAAAGGCTTTGCCTCATGAGAAGCCTTTACGTTTTGGTAAGCTCACCACAACACATGTACTAATTCTAAAGTAGAAAATCTTGATCTGTCGTTCAGCTATCACAGATACTGCAATAATAGCTGCCAGGAAAGCTGTTCCATTGCCAGATAATTTGTAGAAAGACAAATACTGTAAAAACACACCCAAACTCACGGAATGCGGTCTCATGAGGGAAATTTTTAAACTTTAAAGGTAAGGTGAATCTACTTACAATTTTAACACCATGTGCTATATCTTAGGGGACCAGAGGGAAAATTATGGCTGACCTCCTTTCGGTTCTAGAGACTTCACCTTTTATGAGTGATTGGCAATAGGACTTTAGAAGCCCTCTTTCTCTGTGTACCTTGCATCAAGCCTAGTCGAACATAGCTCAGTATGCTTAGAGAAACCCCTGTGCTTAGTCGCTCAGTCGTGTCTGACTCTTTGCAACCCCATGGACTGTAGCCTGCCAGGCTCCTCTGTCCATGGGGATTCTCCAGGCAAGGATACTGGAGTGGGTTGCCATGCCTTTCTCCAGGGAGAGAAACCCCTAAGAATCACTTAAACTCATTACTCAAAACCCAAAGAAGAATCATTTTTGTGAGTTAATGTGAGACACTGAGACCCAAGTTGACACTAGTTTGAAATCTATTTCATTTTTAGCATAAATATATGATAAGCAGGGAATTCACATAAATAATGATACACACTTTAAAATGTGCTTCAGAGAGACTAGAAAATGATTTCATTTTTCCTTATGATTATTGTGCTAACTAGTCCACACTGGGAAAAAAGAACTTTCTCTCAAGCTAATTTTAGATTTGCCCTGTCTTAAAAATTCTTCCTTGAAGGAAGAAGCTAGTTGAACATTTCTTTCTGTCTCAGGGTATTTAGAGGTTAACCTACGCAGAATGAAGCAGGTAAGGTATTAACTAGTCCAGCCAGTATCTCGAGTTACACTAAAACAAGGAAGATGATTAAGTCAACAACCATGAAAGCATCATGTAGGGACCTCAGTCAAAGTTTGGATGAAAGGTCTGCTGAAAATCTGTCCACATGAAAGAAAGTTGACTCTGCACTACTGCCCTGGAATGAGAAACCACCGCTTGGTTATTATTGTTTCATTTGTGTCCAACAAAAAGGCAAATGAAACAACAGTGGAATAGTTCAAAGACCACCCAGGAGGCAGAGAACATCTTGCATGTTCACACAAACAAAGGAAAGCCATTTTTAAAGATGTCTTATTTCTCTTCATTTATGAAGGTGACATTTTTAAAAAATGGTCTCAGTATTTTCTTGTAACTCTAAACTCTCACCTTCTTTTCTTTTCTTTTCTTTGGAGAATTTCACCCTCAGTATTGACTAGTTTCAGGATTCTTTTCATTCCCAGTGGCTGAGATTCAGGTTGTATGAAATTGAGAGACCACAGAAGCATAGGGCCAGGGAATTACCTGGTATTCACCCCAGAGGACATGGTGTGGTTGGCTGTGGTGGCCCCTTTATGACCTTGGTCACACCTGCTCATCTGGGGGGCCGTCATGGGCCTGCAACAATGACAGTGACAAAACAACACAAGTGGAGACACTTATGAAATCCTCCGGTTATTGCAGCTCATACAAGTTTTAAGTCAGTTTTAGAGTCTTATGAAGACTTTGGGCTTTGCTGTCACACTCTGGTGCTGTCTTTGTTCTGGGAGGCACTTAAAAGGGAATATCGATTCCCAAGGGTCTATCAGTGAGATTTAAGGTCTTTTGTTTCTTGGTCCTGAGTAATCAACTAGGACTCCAAACCAGACATTTATGAAATCAGACTTATAAGTCTGTTTTGATGAAGTGAAAGTTAAGAATTCATTTTTCAAATCTACAGGTACCAGGAAGCTAGCCATTCTAGACAGTAAGAAAAAAAAAAGAATGCACGTATCATTTAGGCCACCTACTCCATAATCAACCACTCGATTTTTCTGCAAAACTATCAAAGAAGGAAAGAACCTTTCCAGTGAAAATTACACCTAAGACTACCCAGGGACATGAGTAAATGAATTTCTATTTAGTCAGTAATTTTGATGCTAAGAAATAGATAAGAATCGTTTCTTATTTTATATCTTCTCTGAGTATTAGGTTAACTGCCTTTGTGTCATCTGTGACGAGGACGGGAAGATAAGGCTTTTTAAAGCAATTGCTTATATAAACTCTTTAAGGTTTGCTTTTATTAGGCTCAATTTCTATATGCTGGTGTGGCTGGCAACTGAACCTTTAATGATAATACCAGACTGTCTCTTTCTGTGCCTTTGCCATAGTGGGCAGAATTTAAAGCTGGCCCTAAGGCCTTCCTCTTGCCTGGTGTTACTCTCCTGGTTATGGTACATTATATGGCAAGAGGGGGATGATCTGTGTAGACCTAATCTTACCATGCGTACTTAGTCGTATCCAACTCTTTACAACCCCATGGACTGTAGCCCGCCAGGCTCCTCTGTCTAGGGGATCCTCCAGGCAAAAATACTGGTATGGGTTGCTATGTTCTCCTCCAAGGGATCTTCCTAACCCAGGAACTGAACCTGTGTTTCCTTTGTCTCCAGCATGGCAGGCAGATTTGTTACATGAGTCACATGCCAGTACTTAAAAGGCAGAAAGTTTTCTCTTGCTAGGGGCAGAGAGATTTGAAGCCTAAAAAGGACTCAAGGGCACCACTGTAGGCTGGAGGATTGGAGGTTGTGGGTGAGAAGGGAAATCAGTGTCTTATAAGCAGAGAGTGGCCCCTGGCTGAGGTCAGAAAGGAAAAGGGACCTTCAATCCAAAGCTGCCGGCTGGATTCTGCCAAAAACCTTAATGAGTTTAGAAATGGATTTTCCCCCAGAACCTTCCAATAAGAGGTCAGACCAACTGACATCTTGATTTTGGCCTTGGGAGACCCTAAGCAGAATAATCAGCTGAGCTTGCCCCAGGTTTCTGACCTACAGAATCATGCCATGTGATATTATCTGTCTTAAGCCTCTGAGTTCCTGGTAACATGTTATGCAACAATGGAAAACCAACACTGATACACTTGTAATACACTTGTTTATGAGTTACTATCTATAGAACTGTTGTTGTTTTTTTCATGAGCTACATAAATTAAGACTGTGAAAGTGAAATGATATCCTTCTTATTAAATATTTACTTTCTGTAAAAACAATGAGGCCAGTTTAGTTGTGAATAATTATAACCAACCAGTGAGGCTAGTCTTCCACTTCATCAAAAGAATATTAAGTACACTGGAATATTTAAGACCATGGGATTTTAAATATCAGAGCTCCATCCATAATTCTTTGTGGAATTCTGGTTAAGTCAATTTTGGATAAGTTAATTGACTTATCCTTATAAAAAGGAATAGAAAGCATCATTGGGTATTATGAAGAGCAAGAATCAAGTGGCACTTGGGGAAATTGACTGTTCTTTCCTCTAGTCTCAGGAAGGCACTCACGACATACCCAGGTAGGTGCAGAAGGAAGAATGTAAGTCATGTATTTTTCCTGGGGATGTTCTTTCTCCTTGGACTTTAAGAAAACCATCATCAAAGCCGTTTGATGGGGACCGTTTCTCATGGGATGAGGCAATTTGTCATGGGTCCCTGTTTCACAGCTTCCCGCTTCCTCAGTTTAGATGCATGTGGGCATTTCAACAGATAGTCTACCCAAGACTTTGGGCTGTGTTCTTCTCTAGGCTGGCAACGTAGTGCAAGATTGGGAACTAAACATGGATTGAACTTAATGAATGACAACCTCACGCCCCCTCTCACTTGCTGCTGGAAGTGACTGAGAGATTTCAGCGAGTCCCCCCACTGATTGAGCAAGATGGGGCTGAAGAAGTTGGTACCTTTGATGGGAGTAAATCACAGAATTTTAGGCCAATGATATGGTCAAATGGGATGGAGGAACAAAGACACCAATGCAGAAAGAAGGCTTCCCCACCTCCACCCCTGGGGAGGAACATCTCCTTCCAGCTAATTGTAGATGAAAATGGAAAAGGGAAGCCAGTCACTACATAGTTTTCTGCATCTACCATTCCCACTCACCTTATCTTTTGTACACAGACATCCTCCTCCCCTACTGCCCCAAACTCCACCCAGGCCTCATCAGCCCAGCCCTTCCCCGGGCCCAGGGTCACCCAGTTCTTCTGTTTCTGCACCCAAGAATCTTACGACAGGACTAAATTCTTGGAACTCTGCTTAGGGTGAACCCTGGTGTCAATTGACCTTTCCATTTCCAAATCCCTCGGTCCCCTCTCTCAGCACTAATGAGTCTTGTCCAGTGGAGAATCTACCAATTGAAGCATTAGAATAAAATTTTGTAGTTTACGTCTGTTATGTAGCTTCTGACATTATAGAAAGAAAACCCCAACTCTTTACAAACAGGAAAACAATATAAACAGTTGAAATTGGTGACATTTCATGTTTCATAAAATAAGAACTAATAAAAATGTGGATCACATTTTCACATTCACTAAATTAGCCCTTTTATGAAAGATTTGTTTACTACTGGGTTAAAACTGCCAGAGAAACTCAGCAAGCTATGTGCAAGTGTGTGTTTAGCAATAACAATACTACTACTAATTATTATCATTATTATTATTATTCAGAGTACTTAGCACTATTTATCCAAACAACTCAGATAATGTTTGCAGTTTTAGCCATAAAGGGCTGAGTTTGGGCACACGCTCGGTCGCTAAGTTGTTTCTGACTCTTTGTGACCCTGTAGACTGTAGCCCACCAGGCTCCTTTTTCTAAGGAATTTCCCAGGCAAGAATACTGGAGTGGGTTGCCATTTCCTCCTCCAGGGGATCTTCCCAACCCAGGGATCAAACCCAAGTCTCCTGTTTGTCAGGCAGATTCTTTACCCCTGAGCCACCTGGGAAACTCCCAAGTTTGGGTAATAACTGGGTTTTAGAGATTTTAGCCATCACTTTTTTTTTCTTCCTCTTTGTGGTGGATACATATTGTTTATGGCCGTGGACATTTCTGCTGATGGGATTACCTGGTGAGGACCTCCACGCTGTACAAAAGGGCCTGCAGGGAGGTTGCAAGAGCAGCCATGGCGGCAATCTCCTCTCGGGCAGCAGGTACCGTCTCCACCTGTGATGTCTGCCTCTTCAGCTTTTGTAGGTAACATGGCACTAAAGCTTCCAAGACCATCAGCATCTGAAGACTTCAATCAACAGAAAGAAAAGCAAATCACATTTTACACCCTATTTAATATTTTGGAGCATGGAGAAATGAGAAGCCTCTAGAGAGATTAAAAAAATCTGAGTCCCCCTTCCCACTCCACCCGTGTCAAGAGTAATTAAAGCTGCTGGAAATACTGACTAACACTAATAATGAATTAATTAAGCACCCAATGGGTTTCCCAGGTGGCACTAATGGTAAAGAATCTGCCTGCCAATGCAGGAGACATAAGAGACACAGGTTCAATCCCTGGGTTGGGAAGATCCTCTGGAGTAGGAAATGGCAAACCACTCCAGTATTTTGCCTGGACAATTCCATGGACAGAGGAGCCTGGTGGGCTACAGTCCAAGGGATATAAGAGTTAATGTATATACAATTGGTTGACAGCATAATATTGAGTTGGTCAAAAAGTTTGTTTAGGCTTATTTATAAAATCTTCCTTTTCGGCCGACCCAATAGAATGGTAATAGGTGGAGTTATTCAGTTGATGTAGAGAAATGAACTTCACAAAGTCATCAACAAACCTTTCATTCAGTAATTTGCAGAAGAGTGATTTTCTAGCTGGAACAAATTTGAGACAAGATTAAACTCTTCTTTAGGAGGCTGGCTTCCTAAAGCTTCAGCATTTTTACAGCAAGAATCATGTCTGAAATAGCCATTGTGATAAAGCTCTGAAAAATGCCTACTTACTAGAATGAATCATTAAGTTCAGCTGTATTTTGCTATTAAGAGACATGTTAAATATAAGTATACAGAAATGTTGAAGATTACAATAAGAGCAAACACCAAAAGAATGCTGATATAACTATAATGTTAGACAAAACAGACTTCAAGACAAATAGCATGCCTATAGTTAAAGATGGAAATTTCACAACTATAAAAAGACATATTACCAGATGTTAGGCTTATGATTAAGCTTATCGTAAGTAAGATCAGTATAATACTGGTTCAAGGATAGACAAATAGATACATGAAATAGAATAAGGAACACAATACAAATCTGCAGATATTTGATGTTTAACAAAAATGGCACTGCAATATGATGGGGAAAGTCTAGTCTTTCTATAAATGGTGCTGGTCTGTTGCCTATTAGATATCTCTACAGAAAAAATAAACTTTGACCCTTACTTTACACCATACCAAAGGTGACTTGTTAACCTAAATGTAAATGTAAAGATAATAAAGCACCTGGCCTGTAAGAGGACACATTTGTAACCTTGGGTTAGCCAAGATTTCATGAGGACACAGAAGAACTAAAAACCAGGGAAAAGGTGATACATTCAGTTCAGTTCAGTTCAGTTGCTCAGTCCTGTCTTAGCTGCTGCATAAATTCTGAATTAGGAGATTCCAAATTGATGAAGATTTACTGTATTTTTCATAACCTCTGCTATGACAAGTTTCTTACATTTAGTTTTGTAAATGGACTTGCCAGAATGTTACAGGCTAATATTAACAAACATAACCTTTGTATTCACTCAGCTTTATTTCCCTTGCCTTATTTATTTATTACAAGGCACAGATTAAAGCAGGCAGTTACCTTCTGAATGATTCAGGAGCATATGCCACCACTGTAACGCAGAGCTTAATGGCTTCACTTATAGAGAAAGTCAGGTCTTCGTTTCCATAGCAGAAGTCTAAAGGGACAGAAGGTCAAGGCCCACAATCAGAGTGGATTCTGTCAGGGATAAAGAGGAGCTTATCACTCCTAACATTTTCTTTCTAGTGATATTTCGTAGTTATATCTTTATTAGACTTTATTCCTAAACTGTGAACACTCAATTTCCTCATCTTAAGGGGCTAAAAGTTTTATTCTATTTTTGAATAATCATATGAGAAATAAAAGTGGGGTTTTTTTTGTAATTAAAAAACTCTCATCTAATACAACAGCAGGCTTTCCTGTCCATCACCAACTCCAGGAGTTTGCTGAAACTCATTTCCATCGAATTGGTGATGCCATCCAACCATTTCATCCTCTATCGTCCCCCTTCTCCTCCTGCCCTTAATCTTTCCCAGCATCAGTCAGCTCTTTGCATCAGGTATTGGAGTTTCAGAATCAGCATCAGTCCTTCCAATGAATATTCAGGACTGATTTCCTTTAGAATGGACTGGTTGGATCTCCTTGCAGTCCGAGGGATTCTCAAGTCTTCTCCAACACCACAGCCCCAAAGCATCAATTCTTTGGTGCTCAGCCTTCTTTATGGTCCAACTCTCACATTCATACATGATTACTAGAAAAATCATAGCTTTAACTATACGGACCTTTGTTGGCAAAGTAATGTCTGTGCTTTTTAATACACTGTCTAGGTTTGTCATAGCTTTCCTTCCAAGGAGCACGTGTCTTTTAATTTCATGGCTGCAATCACCATCTGTACTGATTCTGGAGCCCAAGAAGATAAAATCTGTCACTGTTTTTACTTTTTCCCCTTCTATTTGCCATGAAGTGATGGGACTGGATGCCGTGTTCTTAAGGTTTTTTTAATGTTGAGTTTCAAGCTAGCTTTTGCACCATCTTCTTTCACCTTCATCAAGAGGCTCTTTAGTTCTTAATTTTCTGCCATATGCCATCTGCATATCTGAGGTTGTTGGTATTTCTCCCAGTTTTCATGGTAGAGAATCCTTAACACTTTAAGAATTATAAGAAATTTAAGAAACAGGGAATAGGAAAATGTATTCATTTAACTTATACTAAGCCCCACTTATGTTGCTGTTTTCATTTAGTTCAAAATATTCAGTATAAAGTCACTAAAAATATTACAAAGAGGAAAAGAATGTCAAGGCAAATTTCCCTTTTACCCAATGACTTAAGAGGCTTCTCAGCTTTGACCAGCTCCAAGATGTCCAGGATGTCAGTGGTCTCTCCCTCCAGGGACTGCAGCAAGTCAAACAGGCACTGAGCTGACACACCTTTGCTGGATCCAGTATTGGCAGCATCCTGTGTAAAGAAAAGTCATGGGCCATCACTGAAAAGACTACAAATAACAAATGCTGGAAAGGGTGTGGAGAAAAGGAAACCCTTATACATTATCAGTGGGAACGTAAGTTGGCGCAGCCACGATGGAAGACAGTATGGAAGTTCCCTCAGTTCAGTTCAGCCACTCAGTCGTGTCCAACTCTTTGCGACCCCATGAGTCGCAGCACACCAGGCCTCCCTGTCCATCACCAACTCCCAGAGTTCACTCAAACTCATGTCCATCAAGTCAGTAATACCATGCAGCTATCTCATCCTCTGTCGGCCCCTTCTCCTCCTGCCCCCAATCTCTCCNCCTCTTCTTAATATCTTCTGCTTCTGTTAGGTCCATACCATTAGAAAACTAAAATAGGACTACTATATGACCCACCAAACCCAGTCCTGAGCATATATCCAGAGAAAATTCTAATTCAGAAAGACACATGCACCCATATGTTCATAGTATCACTACTCACAGTAGCCAAAACAAGGAAACAACTGTCCACTGATAAGCAATATCCTGTGATAAACCATAATGGAAAAGAATATAAAAAGAATGCATATTTATGTAAAACTGGATCACTCTGCTATACAGCAGAAATTAACACATGTAAATCAGCTATACTTCAATTTAAAGAAGAGATATTTTAGTTTATTAATTCCTACCTCAGTATTAATATGGTTTGATCAGGAATTCAAGTTTCAAAACACTGCCACTGATAACAATTATCTAGGTGGTATTCAGTTTATGTAATTCTGCATCCAACCGTGCTACTGTATGATTTTGGAATGGAATGCCTAATTTTAAAGGATGTATTAAGTGCTTTTTGCTCAGTCACTCAGTCATGTCTGACTCTTTGCGACCCCATAGACTGTAGCACACCAGGCTTCCCTGTCCTTCACCAGCTCCTGGAGTTTACTCAAATTCATGTCCATTGAGCTGGTGATGCCATCCAACCATCTCATCCTCTGTCATCACCTTCTCCTCTTGCCTTCAATCTTTCCCAGCATCAGAGTCTTTTCAAATGAGTCAGTTCTTTGAACCAGGTGGCCAAAGTATTGGACTCTCAGCTTCAGCATCAGTCCTTCCAATGAATATTTAGGGTTGATTTCCTTTAGGAAGGACTGGTTGGATCTCCTTGCAATCCAAGGAACTCTCAAGAGTCTTCTCTAACACCACAGTTCAAGAGCATCAAAAGGAAAAGCTAATCCAGTACAAAAGAGATCTTTATGGAAACTCTTGAAAATACAGCAATGTGAACTGCCAGAACAGTTTATGCCAGTGTTTCCTCTGGTCTTTGATAGTAGGACTCAGCATCCACCCCCCCCAATTTCCATAATGAAATAAAATATGTTTGAGAAACAGAAGCTTATTTTGAAAACCCTGGGAATTTTGTGGTTCTTATTTGATAATATATTGAAATATCTCCAGAGCAGATACTTGCCATCTCTGTAAAATGGCTTTGATTCATTTATTAAAAAACAACAAATCCTCATTAAATTCCTACTGTATGTCAGGCATCATTCTGTGCACTGAGGTTATAGCAAAACAGAAACAAAAGCAAAAAACCATACAAACAAAACAAGTAAAATAAAGCAAAGACAAACAAAACTCAGATCAAGATCTCACTTTAATGGAGCTCAAATTCTACTGTGGGTGTGGCAGAAATACATATTAGTGAAATAAATACATGTATTATATGTGATACAGTATAAATACTCTGCATAAAAATAAAAATAAAACAGGGTAAGTGCTGAACAGTGATAGAAATGAGAATCACGAACTCTTCCATTTTTTTTTTTAACTTTTTTTATTGGAGTATAGCTGATGAGCAATGCTGTGATAGTTTTAGGTGGATAGCACAAGGGACTCACCCATATGTATTCACAAATCAATTCTCCTCCCAAGCTTCCGTCCCATCCAGGCTGCCTCATAACATTGAGCAGAGTTCCTTGTGCTATACAGTAGGACCTTGTTTGTTATCCATTTTTAAAGTAGCAATGTGTACCCATCCATCCTAAACTCCATAACCATCCCTTCCCCCCAGGAAACCATAAGTTTGAGAATCTTTTCCTTTTATCATTTTCTATTTTCCATTCTTTTATTAATTTAAAAAAAACTAGAGAACTGGTCTATTTACATCCTAGGGGCTGAAATGAGGCTTGAAGAGAAATGCTGAAGAAAGACAAATTTCTTATTGAAAGAAATGATTTAAGGTATTTGCATTCCATAGGTTGAAGAAGAGAGCTGAGAGCCTGATAACAGAAATGGGCAATGACCAGGCCATACATAAAAACAGAACTCTGCCCTACAACCTGTAATAACCAGCTCAGGAATCCACCACTACAGTGAGCTCTGAATAAACAAACTTGGTTTTTCTCATTCAGTTGGTCCTTTATTTCCACAGAGTTTACTCACAGGAAACTCCAGGAGAGGGGCCACACTTGCAAACAGCTGGAGCACAAAGGGCTTGCGATGTAGAATGTAGAACTGATGGCAGGCAAATTCAATGGCTTGACGCAACTGAGGATTGCTTTCATAGTCAGAGTACACCTGTGGGAAAATACCACATATTCAGAAAAGGCCTTAACAGCTTACTAGAGTTGTGTTTGCTTTATGAGCTCATAGCCATGGGAAGCATGGAGGGAAAGACTAATTTCATAAACTGATAGAGGGGAGTATAAAGTGGTATATATCTTTTTGAAAGAAATCTAGAAATATACATAAAAATGCAAAAAATTAAATATATTATTTCCCCAGGAAGTTTATGACTAGTAATTTGTCATAAGAAAACTAACAAATATACAAAGATGCATATACAGGAAAGCCTGCTGCAAGGCATTAAGGCATTAAAATAGTAGAAAATTTGAAACAACCTAAATTATTCATAAATTGGGATTAAGTGAATTATTTATATGTATACAACAGAGTACTATGCAACTATTTTTTAAAAGATGCTGCTGCTGCTGCTAAGTCACTTCAGTCATGTCTGACTCTGTGCAACCCCATAGACGGCAGCCCACCAGGGCCCCCCATCCCTGGGATTCTGTAGGCAAGAACACTGGAGTGGGTTGTCATTTCCTTCTCCAATGCATGAAAGTGAAAAGTGAAGGTGAAGTTGCTCAGTAGTGTGTGACTCTGAGCGACCCCATGGACTGCAGCCTACCAGGCTCCTCTGCCCATGGGATTTTCCAGGCAAGAGTACTGGAGTGGGTTGCCATTGCCTTCTCCGTTAAAAGATGCTATATAGTGCTAAATGTAGCTACAGGGAAAATGCCCACAACATTCTTAGTGTCACATTAAAAAAAAGGTAGGCAAAAACTTGAACATATGGTATGATCCAACTTCTGTTTTAAAAAAAGTAGGAGAGAGCACCAGGATTTTCAAGATGTGCAAACAATGATTATCTAGGAAGGAGGATTATAGATGATCTTTATTTTATCTAAACTTTCTTCTTTTGAATTTTATAATGAACATTTATTGTTTTTGATAATTATTTAAGAAGCTATAATATAGATAATAGACAAAATTCCAACTATTTAAAAAGAGGAGAGCCCTGATGATATTAAAAGTCAATTTCTTGCCCCTATAGGTTAAGCAAACTCCACTTTACATAAGCATGTATTACTTCTTCCATGATTTATTAAAATTTCCATAAAAACAGAGAACTAGGATAAGCCCCCAGGCCCTTTCTGAACTTTATTCAGTACTCCTCAATGTGGCCACATACACGTTGGACATGATTAAGTGAAACTGTTCCTGCTACATTCATCCCCTCCAACCACCTCATTATACCAAATTTAACAGTAATTTTGAAAATCTCTTTTCAGAGAGAGGTTGCAAAATCTCTTGGGAGAAACAGCAATTGAACACTTGCCTCACATTTGAATAACGGTTCTCAGACTTCTGAGGGCATCAGAACCACCCAGAGGTTTTGTAAAAACAGATTCCTGGGCCATGACTCCAGAATTTCTGACGAAGTAGGTCTAGGATGGGGCCCAAGAATGTGCGTTTCAAACAAACTCCCAAGTGACGCTGATGCTGCTGGTCCAGAGATTACACTTTGAGATCCACTGGCCCAGAAGTAACGGGGAACCATGGCTCAGATCTGGGAAATCTCAGGACAGAATGGAATACTGTGACCTTCAGTAAATCTTTGTGGGGGTTTCATCTGGTGCCTTCTGAGGTCATGAAAAAAGATAATTCGATCAGCTAGAGTCTCAGCATGGATCTCGTAGACCTTCTAGATGGGCAGAGGANGTAACGGGGAACCATGGCTCAGATCTGGGAAATCTCAGGACAGAATGGAATACTGTGACCTTCAGTAAATCTTTGTGGGGGTTTCATCTGGTGCCTTCTGAGGTCATGAAAAAAGATAATTCGATCAGCTAGAGTCTCAGCATGGATCTCGTAGACCTTCTAGATGGGCAGAGGAGGAGGCCCACGCACCTGCAGCATGGTGGGCAGAATCCACTGGTAGCCGCTGAGGGAGAAGAGGTGATTGAAGTGCACAGCACTGTTGATGACGGTGGCTGCGTACTGCCTGAGCAGGGCGCTGTCCTCTGGGTGCAGGATGAGAGCCCCATTGAAAACGTTGAGGAAAAGCATGATCTCATCTCCCCAGGGGAACTCACTAGGCATGCCCAGGAACATCTCCTCCAGGAGCTGGATCCACAGGCTTTTCTGAAGAGTGTCAAGGCCAAAGAGTTCCTTTCCAGCTGTGAGACATGAAGACACAGCGGCAGGTTTAGCCCCACGCCAACCCCTATGTCAGCGTGGAGGGCAGTCCAACCCCAGGGCCCTGCTATTTCCAACTCGAGGATGGGGAGACCTACTGCCAACATGCACAATGTTGCCTGCATTTCAGTAACACTTTCGAGTCTTCCCAGGACTTTTCTGTCACCCCTTTGATTCAACTCTGTGGGCAAGACAGGGCCGGCAAGTGTGGTGTGTTGCTGTTGCATAAGCTGTGGCTTTGAGGAAACAAATTATTTCAGAAAGAAAATGGCAGGGCTGGAACTAGTTCTTGGTCTTTTAACCTCCGGTTGGACTAGAGCTTGTGTACCATCACTCTGAGCATCTGGATGAAGACACAAACCTGCTGGTTTATGTAAATTGTCCCAAATGAATAACTGAATGTGGTTTCAAAATGGATCTTTTTCTATTTCTGTCTCACTCT